>PVLD010007838.1:0-88333 GCA_004027595.1 Dinomys branickii
TTGTTGAGAGGATTAATTGTCTGACTAAATTTGCATGTCTGTATATGGGTTTATATATTTACACTTCGAAGATATCAATGGATAAAGCAATAACCACTGTTGAGATCATATCACCTTGTCTATAGATTAGTTGTGATTGTACTATTTTTATGCTAATTGGTGTCTGTTTGTCAATATGTTTTTGTACTTTTATTTTTTTTAAATAAATAAATAAATAAATAAATAAAAGACCAAACAAAAAAAAAAAAAAAAAAGAAAGGCGCATGAGAAACTCCACTCAGAATGCCTAAGACGATCACAGGGGTTAGAAATGGAACACTGATACTCCTGTCTCAATTTCTCATGAGGATATACAGTTGTTCTTCACAGAAATTCAGCTTGGCCTCACCCACTTACCCTTTGACGCTAACAGCTTAATGTTTAAGAAGCTTCGTAGGAAGGTAGACTGTCCAAATGTAGAAGGTAGGTGAGTTGCAAAGGGAGGCCGCACCTATAGAGCTGGAGCTTCCTCCTGCCTTCTTCCCATGTTCTGAGTGGCAATTCACAAGGCTTTTGCTTCTGTGCATGCTCCAGAGAGAAGTTAACGGATCCATCTTTTTATTTTTCTACTTCTTTCACATGACACAGATCTAATTTTTAATGCATCAGATAGTAATAACACACTTTTCCTTAAGTGCCAAGGTCCCAGAATTAAGATGAGAGTTACAATAAGGTAAAACACAGTTGAAAAATGAGAAAATATATATTTCTTCTTAATTCAACTCATCCATTAATGTACAGATACCTGAATTACTTTTTTGTTCCTGGCACAAAAAACCCAACAGCCACAAGTTCAGTGAGGAAAGATTTACTGTAGCTCACAGTTCATAGAGGTTTCAGTCCATAGTTGGCTGTCTCCACTGCTGGATGGCATGACAGAGCAGTATGGTAAAGCAGAAAGAATTCATGGCAGAGCACGCACATAGCAGCACCAGCACCAGCACCAGCAGCAGCGCCAGCAAGCCTTCCTTCCCCTTTTATCCCATCCAGACTACAAGCTTATTGGTTGCTGTCACCCACATCTGGGGATGATATCATCCACACCAACTATTCACCTATTATCCATGCCCAGAACTATGCTAAACCAATCAGTGAACTAATTAAAATATCACACACTCTTAATCCATATTCAAACATCCTAGGTACAGCCACCTCTGAAAAGCTCCACCTATGATTGCATGAGGGTTTGGGTGGGGCTGGCCATCTAGATACAAGCCAAAACCAACAGACATTCATTTGGTTCTGAACCTCAGCTTATTTTTTTCCACAAATGGTAACAATAGACCTTTAAATCTTGATTTCACAATAGGAATAAATATACTTTTAGCCCAAGTAGCCTTTTATTATTGAGAGCCCCACTATATTTCATCCTACTGAAAATATTGCTAATACTTTCAATGATTTTATTGCTTTGTTTATCCCAGGTAGAAATAATCTGGGCCCAAAAATGTTCCGATTTGGGAGAACCCTAGCTTGATAATGGTTTATCAATATCACAACCAGGACCAGAATGAGTAAAACAGGTTTATGACAGATGCAATTCTCATTTTAAAGCAATATGCCATGGTTGTCCTGTGCTTCTATTTTGACTTCTGACTAATTAGTTTACCAGGTAAATTGGATGGGTTATGCTACCTGCCTTAGCAAATAAGACAAATACCTTGTAGTTATCTTGGCTTTGCTATGCAGTTATAACACACTGCCATTTTCCAGCCTGTCCTCTGCACGCATTCATGGAATGCTGACATTGAACTTTTAGGAAGTTCCATAATACTTAGAAATTTCACACAGATCATTTTTAAATGACCTAGTTTTCATAGAAGAATAAGTCTACCTTCCCCCTGTATCTTTATCTTAGGCTACTGTCAAATTATGGTGCAGCATTAGTTTACAGACTCTATATTAATGGTGCTTCTCAGTTTGTCTGCCTTAATACAGTGAAGAAATATGATATACACTTGTTTACTAAGTATACAGTCTATTTCAAAAAACCAGTGGACACCCACTCATGCTGTCACTAAAAGGGTCAGACTAGATATAAAATGGTCAGCATTGTGGTATCTATTAGTAAAGAAAAATGAATGTGCACAAACCAATTAAAGGATCACTCTTTGTTGGTTGAGACTTTAGTATTCTAAGAGATTTCATTGTGTTTGCCTGGAGGCTCTCAAAGGAAGTTTATTTTTTTAACCCTCTGTCTCTGCATTCCTAGTTTCACTTCTGCTCCCACACCATCTTGGGACATAGATATTTTCCCTTTCAAAATCCAAAACCAATTCATGTCTAAGCATTTCTTGACTTTAGTAATGTACAAAATATTTCGGGACCCATGGAGGAGAGATTGTACCATGAGATTCTCTGAGTTTTGTTTCTCACTACATCTTCCTCATCCTCACCTTCTGGCTCTTTTTCTCAAGCTCTAGACTATCAGAATGCTCACTTTCTCTCTTTTCATATTAACTAGTTCACAGAACACTGCACGCATTCTAGGAAGACAAAGTAAATAGGCAATGGGTCTGTTTTTTCAGGAATGCAGGACTGAGACTTGTTGTCTTGCTCTTGCCTGAAACACACTCTCAGGTAAGTCAATTTTATTTTTGTAGCTAATTCCAACATAAAGAATATGAAGGGAGCTGGAGTTCAGTCATCCTGGAAGCTCTGGAAAAAAAGAGTATTGAAGGAAATTTTCAGGAAATAAAACCATGCCTCTATGCAGATGTAAAATGAACACGTCAAAGATTTTATTCATTCACCAGTTAGTAAGGGAATCAATATGGTATCTCAGTGAGTTCAAAGGAATATTTGACTTATTCTTTACTGGACAAAATCCATAGACTTTGTCATGAACAGAAAATACTTGCTTTGCTATAGACAGAACATACCTATCTACACTTTATCAACTTTACCACTGGGATTCTACAGGTTCATTTTTATTCATAGGTTTGTAAAATATCTTGTTAAAGGCAATACAAATTGAATATCTTTATAAAATAGATGATGCTTAAGAGTTCCCGAACTATAATCAACATTTCCTTATAAGAACATTCAAGTACATCTTTTTGTCTTTTGCCCATTTCAAGATAATCTTAGTCTGTGTGGGCTGCTATAACCAAGTAACACAAACTAGAGAAATGTACTGCAGATGGTTCTGGAGACTGAGAATTCTAAGTTCAAAGTGTCAGTAAAGTTGATGTCTGATGAAGGCCCTTGCCTCATAAATGGCACCCTCTGCGTGTTACCACATAGTGGGAGGGGCAAACGGGCTGCCTGAAATTTCTTTTAGAAGGTACTTATGTCACTCATAAGGGCAGGACCCTCATGAACTAAGCACTTCCCAAAGGTCCTGCCAGTTAATACCATCACCTTGGAAGTTAGTTTTCAGCATATGAATTCAGAAGAGATACAAACACTCATACCATAACAAAAACGTTGTATAATTTTTCCTAAGAACAGTGTAGAGCATACTTCTGAGGAGTCTCACCTAGTTGAGAAGTAAGCTGGGAGATTTATTTGTTGATTCTAGTTCAGCACTGATTGGGGATTTTTAATACTCTGGCCCTTCCTGTTTATTCTACGCATGGGCTATACCCACTTTTCTGATTGTAAAAGAAGTCCCCAGGTGAACAATCACAAGTGTTGGCAGGGAGAAGCCCCTTATCTATAGAGTTAGATGCTCAGGGGATTAGGACGGAGGTAAAAGAAGAGAAGATACTGATGTTTTCTGCTATCCTAGTCTTGTTTACTTACTGGTTGACATTTTGTCTCTTTCACATTTTCCATGACAGTGTACATTTCCTAAATATCAGAAATTTCTCTTGGTTTTCTGTCTTCCTAACACTTAGCATGCTATCTAGCACAAAGTAGTCACTGAGTGGATGTTTGATAAATGTTGTTACTAAATATGGGCCTCAATTCCAGCCTTTAACCAGTTTCAGTCCAGATTGAAAGGAAGAGAATTTACAGGAGAAGAGAATTTACAGGGAATTCTAAGAGGCCTGGACAGCCCAGCTTCACGTGATGTCCTTAAATGTCACCAGCACAGTTAGGGGCCAGGTACTCCATGGTCAATGTCACCAACCCCAAGTCATCTTTAGATCAGGAACAGAAAATCAGAACATACAGACTGCTTTCAATGTACTTGATTTTTTTTTTTTTTTTTTGTCATTTTGAGACAGGGTCTCGCTACGCAGTTCAGGTTGGCCTTGAGCTCACTTTGTAGCCCAGGCTGGTCTCAAACTCACAACAATCCTCCTGCCTCAGCCTCCTGAGTGCTGGGCTTATAGGAGTGTGCCACCACGCCCAGCCTCAATGTACTTGAAAATGACCAGTGCCAGAATATTATACCTTCCACTCCCTGCTGTATTACCATGTACTACTCTCTATATTTATGTTTGTATGCTTTAAGGCCATTAATATACCTTCTAAGACTCAAAACAAAGGAAGTAGGAAATGGCAGAGCAACATTTTCTGTGGAGTGTACAAAATGCCTGCCTAGTGCAGAGCTTAAGAAAGTCTATGAAAAAGCTAAATTGTATATAGGCATCACTGAATAGATTTAAGAGATGCACTGGGTTTTTAAAAGTATTACTAAGTAGCCAGATGGCCTTCCAGAGTAGACAGAAGAGCAGACAGGACCCAGATGACAAACAACAATGGGCCCTCCCCATGGGCAGTTTTTGAGACAATGTGTTGACGTTAGACAAGAAAACAAATCCATAGCAGCACTGTTTGTTCAAATTCTCCGAAGAGCAGGTGCTATTCACTGACCTTACCCAAATGAAAGTTTGCCAGAGAAAATAGCCCAACTCCTTTAAATTCCATTTCAGCAGACTCTATGCCTGTAAAAATTTACTTGAAAGCAAAATTCTGAAGCAAAAGGTAGGATGAATTAACTTGAAAATTGCCTTTCATTTGAAATGGTTCACAGATATCCGGTAGAAATTTAGAGTAGCATCTGACTACTTAGAACCTATTCATTTGATATGGAATGTTCATGAAAACACCACTACTGTCAGATTATAAAGAAATATATATATACCTATATATATATATAATATAAAGAAATATATAAAAATATACACACGCGCACACACGCACGAGCATACACACACACACACACACACAGACTTTTTCATTGGTGTTAGTGCCATGTATTCATGACATTAAATATTTTCAAAATTTAGAGAAAACACTGTAGATTGTGCATACTTTAGTCCTTAGCAGAAAGGCTAAGATTTGTCTCTGATAATGAGAATGCTCTTCATGTATATCTTTTTGCCATGTTTCTTACATGAAATAGCCAATCCTGGCCTCTCTGGGAAAAAAAAATGGTTTTGAGAAGCTGAATTCTCTTCCTCTTGCTGATTAGCCCACAAAAAGCTCCTGGATATCCACAGAAAAAGGGTAGTAAGCAAGTTGCCCTATCTCCTCCCACTACACAAGAGCTTACATTTTGGGATAACTTAGAAACCATCCAGTGATTCACTTGAATTAATTTCTTGAACTGTTACCTATAGCAGGTACTGATCAGTGTTGGCTCAAAAAAGACATCCTTTTGCCTTCATGGAGTTTGTTCATTATCATGGTGGACGAAGAGCAGACAGATTAAGGACAAACTTTATAAAAGTCTAGGCAGTGAAAGTGAAAAAAAAATTGCAGAGAGCTATTTTTGAGGGAGAAAATATGTTAAGCAAATAGATAAATATAGAAAGTAACTATAAAAATAGAAGTAAGGAGCTCAGTGAAAGAGACTGAATTATGGGCATTTTAAGGATGCCAGCAATTCATCACTTGTCATCAAGAACTTTTGGGGCACCTGCCACTTGCCCAGGACTGTGCAAAGAAACCTTAAATATAGCTTCTGTCCTAGGGGACCGCAGATGGAGGTGAGGATGGACTATTACATCAAATGGAAATGAGTGAGTAGCACACAACAGTGTGCACATGAGAGGGAAAATATCACTGAGAAGAACAGGAAGATTCCTAGAGAAGCTCCTTAGGACAGTCGTTATTATATTAGGGAACCAGGATCTGGGTTTTGTGCTGGCCACGTAAGATTGCTGAAGTGCGCAGCCAGAGCCAGCTGCTTCAGACTCTTGCCTGTTCTAAAGATCAAGTATCTTTACTGTTGAGTGAGACTGATGGGAATGGTGTGCAGAAGTATCCAGTCACATTTAGTATGAGGAGAGGACAGGACAAGAACAGAAAATGCTATCCGAATGTTCAGCTGTGATCACCAGTCCAGGAGAAACAGGAACTGGGGATTCTGTCAGCAGGCTCCTTTCCGAGTTATCACCACCTGTCAGCAGATGTAAGGAATCTTTTCCTTAAAGCCCTATTTAGCTTTAAGACTGATTCTGTGTTCTTTACCCTTGAAGTGATGAAATGTGCACCAACTCCTCAGAACCTAAATGTCCAGGGGCAGCTACTTTCCTTCTCTTGAGGTCGAGGGCAGCAAAGGTTTGATCTGGCCCTATGTAAGTGGATTGCTCCACAGCAGTTCTGACCACAGGGCATTCACACTGATGGAAATGGTCCTGGGATGAGAGGTAAATGCAAAGCATATGTGGAACTCTTATAATACACAGGAGGGAGGTGGAGAGACATGTCAAATATATTGCATTTTGCTCATTACCCAAAGGATTCGCATGCAGCCAAGTCAGTGCCTGTTCACACGCAGCTCCCAGGCATGCCAGCCTCAGAGTCCTAGGAGCACATGGGAAGGGCTGACCCTGTGTCATCTAGGAGCAAAGGGACAGCAGCACTAAAAAGAGAGCCAAACACCTGGCTTCTATTTCTGACTCTGCCACAGACACCCTGGCAGTTTCTCCAGAAACTGTAAAGCTGTGGGTTTCAAATTGTTGGGAAATGCTAGGGTTGTGGTTTTCTTTGCCCGTGGGAACAGAGAGATACTTTTGCTTCTTTTTTCTGCTTTCTGAAACTGTCATCATTGTGTTCTCTTCTGCAGAATTTAGCCAAGTGTTTTGGGGGACAATCTGGGGCAAGACCATTGCTTTGACTCTGTGGCCCCAAACTCTTCTTCGCATTCTCAAAATGAGGGTAGGCAGATGGTTACTGGACACCACGCTAGGGTGGAGATCCTATGGGTATTGTTTGGAGCGTGGATATTGGTCTTACAGAAAATGACTCCTTTGAGAACAAATGTCTTCTCCGTTGATAATAGCTCTTAGAAGTGAGGATAACTTCATTCTACAGAAAGTCAGTAGGGCTCCACAAAAATAGATGATTTATAGTTAATGAGATGAGTTTACATCATTTAAGATGTATAGATTCACAGGAGAAAATTTCAGCACAAACAAAAACATTAAACTATAGAATTCTTTTCAGAAAGGCTGCCTGCTTAACATATATATTTTTTGGAAAGCACTACAGTTGGACTGAAGGCTCAGCCATCTTTTAAAGCTCCTTTCTGATGTAAATAGCCCCTTCCAGATGTGCAATAAACTCCATGAGGTTTCAGGGAGGATATCTGGCAAGTAGATCTTATCTAGATAATCCACCCAGAGAACAGAGGTTGACTTGCAAGTATTAACTCCTTCTGGGCTCATTCTCCAGGTTTTCCGAGGAAGCGAGGTGGCTAAGGATTGAGGTGCAGCTCCACAGAGAAGGGCGTGAAGCTAGGAGTAAGAAGTCCTCGCTCCAACTTCCTGAAAGCTTTGGAGTCTCATTTTCCTGGGTGGTAAATCCAGACTAGTTTTTGTTTGCACACACATCTTAGAAGACTGCTGCATGAAATAGCAAGCTCAAGAACTTTAGAATCTGAAAGACATTAGAGCTTTCCAAATATTCAGTTCCACCTTGGCATGTGTGAACCCTTGGTTCTGGGGCCACTTGTAGATACCGCTTCTGCAGATGCTCAAATTCCTTGTATAAAATGGCATATTTTTGCTATGACCTATGCACATCGCCCCCTATATTTAAATCATCTGTAGATTACTTATACCTAGTACAATATGAATGTTATATAAATAGTTGTTCTACCCTATTGCTTAGGGAGTAATCACAAAAACTTTTTGTATGTATTAAGTAAAAAGATACAATTTTCTTCCAAGTATTTTGATAGGCAGTTGGTGGAATGCATGGGTGTGGAGCCCTCAGATATGGGGAGGGGTACGTGTGACTCAGCATTGTGATCAACGTGAAGAACAAAGACTGAAATAACTGCTTTTACTCTGGGACGTGGTCCAGCTAAGGAAGGTATCTCTTCCATGAAGTCCTACTTACCTTTGAGACTGATTCTCTGCTCTTTACCCTTGAGATGCTAGGGTCTTTCCAGCAGATGAATCCAGAATCTGCCCGGTAGTTGACAACTTTGTGTGAATGCTCATTGGTGACATCTCCAGCGTTCTTGGCACCGCACTCTATAATTTTGGTGGTGTTAACATTCCGGTTTTCTACTTCCAAAGATCTTACCCTTACCATGTTCACTATTTTTACCTTTCCTCTCTTCTCCTGTCCCTCATGTGCTCACAACAGCAAATAGGACTGAAAGGACACAACTGCCCATATGCAGATGATAGCACAGCAGGTTACCCACCCGCCCCTGCTGAACCTGCTCCAAACTTTGCCCCAACTGCCACTCCTTCACGGTGCCCATGTTTGAAGAGGGCATGAGGAGGCACAGCTCATGACTGCTGAACAGAGAGGATCAGGTCTCCTTTCTACGCTGCTCTGTGAACCACATCTCCTTACTACCTGGCTGCACATTAAGCTCTGCTAATAGGGCCCCAGAGAGGCCTCTCAGCTTGGAGAGGGAAAAGGAAGAGACCTATTCCACCTGCTTCTTCTCTTTCACTGTTGTGCTGGTCTGCATCATGGCAGCATCTCTTCTCCACCCTGGGGCAACAGTTGACTCAGACTCACGAGTACTCCAGAAACAGGCATATGCCAAGTCTCTAAACTTTAAAAATACCCCATTTTCCCCTTATTTTTCTCGCCCTAGAGAAACATATGCCCCCTGCAGTGACTGCCTTCATGACCTCAGGATTCTTTTGTTGCCTTCTCATCTCTTTAATACAAGCAATCTTCACTGTGCACAGCTCTCATCGGCCTGACTTTAACAATTTAGTTAAATAACACCAGACTCCCATATAACACAGCCACATTTTATGACTTACGAACTGGGAGTAACTATAATGTAAACACTTCATTGCTATCTGTTTAGTCCCCACATCTCTGCATAGATGGGACATCCGCACAGTGATCCTGACTAATTCCATCACTTCTTTCCAAATGCGTTTGACTGGTTATTATGCACATTATTCAGTTCACACACAGACAGCAAAGCCTTGCCTCCTCGTGATAAATCCATGTACAATTATATAAAAGTTGGAAATCAAAAGAGAACTGGTAGGCAAATATGAAAATACTACAGAGGTAAAAAATAGCGATGCTGGAAGCAAAATTCAAATATAGCACAAATGGAGTTATCCATGAAATGGGCGAGTACAGAATAGTGACACCCACATCTTTCAGGAGACCCGAGGAGCAAAGGCAGAGAAAGCTTGTGAACGAAGAGCTGTTACCATAACTGAGCAAAATGCACTTGGAGTAAAGGGTGACTGTATTCCAGGGAAAAGGACACTGGCAAAAGACACTGCTTTATAGAAACTCACACTGATATTTCATGACATTGGAAGCAAGGAGAAAAAACCACTGAAATCTGATCCAAACTTAAAAATGAGGACGACAGTTTGCTAAGGCACAGGAAACGTTTGCTTGGGGCCAGAAATTCTAAGACAAGAAAACTCAGGCACTCGTTCAAACTATTCTTGAAAAGTGTTTTAGGAAAATATTAAACACTAACTCTATATTTTAATGCTTTCAATTATAGTGCATTAAATAATTGTCACTTTTACTGTTTTTCCTTTCCCTGTACATTTGTAATCAACAATAAGAGATTTGCTAATGTTTTGACCAAAACTTCTTAAGGTCACAGTCATAATTTCCCCATTGATTGTTAGGATTTTTGTGGTGGATGTAACTTGCTCAATGCTTTTTGCAGGACTTCCATGAAATGCAAAGACTGCTTCTGTCTTTACAGTATGTTTTCTCTGCTGATGGTGTTGTCTCTCAGCGCTTACAGGGCCTAGATAATGTTCCAGCCTCTTGGCACTCCCTACCTCTTGTTTTTTTTTTGTTTTTTGTTTTTTTTTTGCGGTACTGGGGATCGAACTCAGGACCCTGCACTTGCTAGGCAGGCGCTTATTCCACTGAGCTCTATCCCCAGCCCCCTCCCTACCTCTTGTTATGTTCCTGTGAATTAATACAAGTAGTTAATGAGGAGGCAGGCAGCTTAAGTTTAAATTCAAATTCTATGAGTTTTCTGAACATAGTAATTTCCTCACATAAAAATGAATGGCATAAAAGTCATCTATCATAAAAGCTATTGAGAGAACTCCAAGACAAATACCTGGGAAAGTGCTCAGTAAGGCACTGAGATAGGCTGAGCATCACCCCCCCAAAGATATCCGCATTCTGATCATCAGAGCTTGTTTTTGGTATTTACATAGCAATGGAGACTTTATGCCTAGTTAAAGATATTAAAATACCAAGACGAGAATATTATCTTAGATTACTTGGTTTGGTCCTCAATATAATCACAAATATCTTTATAAAAAGTAGAGGGCTATTTGACTACAGAAAAGGAAAAGGCAATCTGATGAATGAAGGGTCAATAAGGATAGCATCAAACTGAAGTGTTTGCATTAGCAAAAGAAGAGATAAGCTATGGGAAGGGAGATAATATATGCAAGCCATACCCCTGATAACTGGTTCATATTCACAATATAAAATCAACTTAATAGCAAGAAACTGTCAAATTAAAAATGGCCAAGGGCCTGAACAAACATTTATTCAAAGAAGACATGACCAATAGGAGTAGGCAAGTATGCTCGATATCACTAACCATCAGGAACATTAAAGTTACGGGGGACTGGGGGTATAGCTCAGTGGCAGAAGTGCTTGCCTGGCAAGCGCAAGATCCTGAGTTCAATCCCCAGTACCAGAAAAAAAAAAAAAAAGGAACATTAAAGTTACAATGAGATGTCATTTCATGCTTGTTATGATGGGGTTATCAGACAGACAAGGGATGGTCAGCGTTGGGAAAGGTGGGAAGAAAAGAGAAACTCTGCACACTGTGGATGGGAATGCAAACTTGTAAAAGGAAAATGAGATCAGTATGGGGAAGAAATACGTGCATTTGCATGTTCTTTGAAGCATTATTCACAGTAGCCAATGTATAGAACCCATTTCAGTATCTATCAACAGATGAATAAAGAGAAAGACATTTATATGTACATGTATATGTATATTTCATACAAGTGTTTTATACAAATGATACAAGTATTTTATACACATATATGCATACACACAATAGAATGTTATTTATCCTAACAAAAGGAAATCTTACCATTTGTGTCACCATGAACAAATGTGGAGGACATTCTGCTCAGTAAATGAAATACAGAAAGACAAATGTTATAGACAAATGTCACTTATATGTGGAATCTACAAAGTCTAAAAGCTCATAGAAGCAAGCAAACAATAGAATGGTGGCCACTAGGGAAGGTTTGGGCAAAGAAATGTGTAGCTATTGGTTTCAGTTTCAGTTAGCAAGGTGAATAAGTTCTGGACATTCATTGTACAGCATAGTGGCTATAGCTAAAAATATTTTGTACTAGAAATCTTCTAAGAGACTAGACTTAAGTGTAACCACCCACATAAACAAGATATTTATGAAGTAATAAATATGTAAATGGATGGATTGATTTCACAGTGTGTATATACATCACATTACAATACTGTATACTAAGTATGGACAATTTTTATTCATCAACTATACATCAGTAAAACAGGGGAAACAAAAGGACTAAAACTAAATGGTAGTTAACGTTACAATGATATAATGACTATTTGCATTCACTAATTTTTGTTAACCTTTTGGGATAAATTGATACAAAGATATCCATCAACAGTTATGCATATCAATGGATATCCATATCAATGTCAAATTTCAGGCAGCAAATCATTACTGTTATCACTGTGCTGTTGTTTCAGGTGTGGCTGTATGTTGAACCAACATACTGCATCCTGCCTTTGCAGGAGGGAGCACAGGAGGCCTTGAGTTCCAGGCAGTACCCTCATGCATAGGAAATGATGCAGACTTGGTGTCGGGAGGGATGAGGTAGTCTCTAGGTCTCCCAGCTACCTATCTCACTTTACCTGTTTGCATCTTAACTTACCTGACAAATGGGAATAGTAAGACCCGTTTATAGGGGATTTTGTCAGGACTGATTAAACTCCTGTTGGTGGTAGTGCTTTGTGCTGTAAGGTTCTAAAGGCCCAGAAGATTGATTACCCAAGGGTCTTAATGTATTATATCTGACCCACTAAACGACTAGATGTAAATATATAATACACCATAGTCCAGAAACAGCATTTCTGAAGAGTCAGTGTTACATAGCTCAATGAGTCGGGGCACTTAAATGAACTTGGTGCACAATAGATATTCAGTAAATGTCCCTGGAATCTGAACATGTTTGTCTCATTTGCCTGCTCTCTCTCTATTTCAGATATTTAGTTCCCTTTACAATGTTGCAAGATCTTTAGCCACGTCTCATTGAATTACACGAACAATAGTATGAAGATTTTTGCCCACACACGTATATTGAGTATGCAAGAAAATCAGAATTACATCATTGCCTACACAGTCAAGCCCAAAACTAAGAATGAGCCAGTACATTGCCTGCCATCTTTGCGCAGGGTCAGGGTGGAGGGGTTTATCAAATGTCATTCTCAGGAAGATGCCAATCAAGTGGTCTCCTGGATGGATTGGCCACAGTCTGTCACCACACAAACCTGGGGACACCAAAGGGAAACTTCTGCACTGTGCCCCTGATTGGTCATTTTCTGCTCACCCACTGGTGCCCGGGGTTGTCACTTGGGACTCACCACAATGGAGATGGTGGAAGACCAGTGTGTGAAGGGCGATGACTAAGGGGCTTGGAGCTAACGTTTTTAGAAGATAGCTGGGCAAAACCCAATCTCACAGATTTCACAGTTGCAAACAGAGAACAGTTGTCATCTCGTGCCCCTTTGTGAATAGTAAAATGCACACAGCCTCACCTATGTAGTATTATTTGTCAACAACATTTTAAAGTATTATAAATTATGACTAATTGATCAAATAAATTGATAATGTCTATAAGACAGCTCCTGGATTCCTCAAAAAAGTCAGCGTTATAAAGGAAAACAAAAGCAGGTGTGGAAAAAAATTTTAAATTAAGAAGCTAAAGAGGCCATACTTCCAAAACTGTTATACACAATTAATAAAATTCCAATATAATATCTCATAGAATTAGAGAGAACCATGTTAAAATTCACTTGGAAGAAAAAGAGACCTAGAATAGCAAACACAGGCAAGGTGGGGGCATCACAATATCTGACTTGAAATTATACTACAAAGCTACTGTGATAAAAACAGAATAGTACTGGCAAAAAAACAGACCCAAAGATCAATGGAACAGACTAAGAGATGCAAAACAATTCTAGATATACTCAGCCACCTTATCTTTGACAAAGGTGCCAAACACATTCAGTGGAAGAAAGCCTCATTAATAAATGGTGTGGTTAAACTAGCTCCACACGTGCTAAGGATTAAAACTGTACCCATATCTTTCACCACACATCAAACTAAATTTAAAATGCACCAAAGATCTAAATATGAAGACAGAAACATTAAATCTGCTGGAAGATAGAATAGGTAAAACTCTTGAACACATTGGTGTAGGCAAAGACTTTATGAATAAAACCCCAATCACACTGGAACTATCACAAACAATCAACAACTGGGATCTCATCTTATTAAAAAAGCTTTTGCACAGCAAGAGAAACCACCAAGAGAGTGAAGAGACAACTCACATGTAGGAAAAAATGTTTTCCAGCTGTTCCTCAGACAAAGGATTACTATCAAGAATATATAAAGAATTCAAAAAAATCAGATCTCCCAAATTTAAAGACCCAATCCAAAAATATGCATCTAAGATGGATACACACTTCTCAGATGAAGAAATACAAATAGCAAATAAATATATGAAAAACTGTTCAATATTACTGGTCATTTGAGAGATGCAAATTAAAACAATATGGAGATTCCATCTCACCCGTAAAAGAACAGCTATTATCAACAAAGCAACCAATAACAAATGCTGGAGGGGTTTTGGGGAAAAAGGAATGCTTCTCCACTTTTGGTGGGAATGTACACTAGTGCAACCACTGTGGAAATCAGTGTGGAGATTCCTCAGAAAACTAGGATTGGAGGTCTCCTTTGGCCCAGCTGTTCACCTTCTGAGTATCTTCTCAGGAGAATTAAAAAATCATACCACATCCTTGTTTATAGCAGCACAATTTGTGACACCTAGATCTTGGGAACAACCCAAATGCCCATTAACTGAGGAATAGACAAAAAAGATATGGTCATTTTACATAATGGAGTATTACTCAGCCATAAAGAAAGATAAATTGGAGACTTGTATAGGTAAATGGATGCAACTCGAGACCATACTCATAAGTGAAATAAACTTATGCACTAAATGTACAAACGTGTAAACATCATATTTTTTCCCTAGTGTGAGAGGCTGAAAGAGTAAATAAGATCCAAATTGTGTAACAGATACTGAAAACTAGGAAGAAACTTCAAAAACAAAGAGAAACTGATTTGGGAGAATGGAGAAAAGAAGGAAGGTAAAGGCAAAAGAATATATATATATATATATATATATATATATATATATATTAGCTAAAATAGTTATACTACTAACTGCTCTTAGTTCATTGAAAAGAAAGGTTTATGCTAATATTATTTGGACAATTAAATGCTGATATCTTGTACTCTAAGTCACTAATTTAAAGATAACAATACTCAATGTATTAACCATTGTCCCCCCCCCATCATATTACTTTTGCATTTTGTTTTGGGTTGTTTTGGGATCTTTTTCTTTAAAATAAAAAGAGAGATTAAAGAAGCATAGTAATAAAATACAGCATGCTAACCTGGTTAGATCCAAGATTTAAAAACAAACAAACCAAAAGGACTATAGAATGTATCCTGAGGATTTGGGGGGGAAATTACATGTGGACAGCATGCTGGATAATATGGAATAAATGTTTATTTTTCTGGGTATTTTCACATGATTTAAATAAATAAACATAAATAAGAAAAGAGAAACAGTACAAATATGGAAAGTGAGCAGCACAGAATCTTACTGATGGATGAAATAGATGGGTGCCTGCTGTATTACTTTTCAACTCTTCTATAACTGTGATGTTTCTAAAATAAATAATTGTTGCATTTAAATTTTTTAATTATTGAAAATACTCAAAGCACTGTAGTAATGTACCCCATCATGTTGATAGCATCTAGAAACAACTCTTAAATCATACAGTGAATTCTTTTATCTACTGAGACAGGAGATTAGCATGCAAACAAACTGAGCAAGTGAGGGTGATCTGTCAGTCACAGAGATCCGAGAGACATACACCCAAGCCCTGCACCGGAAACCAATCAGAAAGTGCTGTCTTCAGGTCTTTTCAGGGGAAATCAAGCAACTTTTTGATATGACAACCTAGGTCTGCAGTAACCTAGGTCCTAAGTCTGTGGATACGAAAGACCACCACCATTTTCCTCCTGGCCACTGCACTCTCTTTCACAGTGGTTTGCTCTCGTCCTGAAGAGTCACTGTTTTTCCTAATTTTAACTGGCCCACACTCACTCTGGGGAGCACATTTATTTTCCTACCTTTAGTAAATGTAAAACTTTGCTACCTTTTGCACATGTCTTGACTGATTTTTTTTGAGGACAGTAGGAACATTTATCTCAACAGAAATGACTTGATCGCTAAATACTAAGGTCTTTATTATAGATAAAATCATTTGCCCATAAATTCAGTTCTCTTCCAGACTCTCAATTTTGCATTAGTGATGGCTGGTGTGTTTAAATGGTCAGCCCTAGCCCAGAGGCCTGGCTTTAGCTCGGTCTACCTCCTGGCTGTTTTATTCTGCCCTGCTCCCCAGGTCTACAAAGTTGTCATTCACAGAACTACAGTGGATCACATCTAACTGTGTGGGGAGGATTATTTTAGCTCGGAGGTGCACAGATCAGACTCCTGTCTCAAGCTAATTAACAGAAGATGTTTTGCAGCAACATAAATAAATTAATGAATTTCACAAATACAACTATCCCTGCTTTAATTGCAAAATTGTTCAACTTCAGGGACCTAATAAGGCAGGAGAGGAGCTGAATTTAAAGAAACAGGACATAATCAACACCTTTGAAAGGAGCTTTTTCTTTGGGTATTAGAAAAATTCAAAATCTCAATACTCCGACCATAAAATCCTAGAATACAGAGCTCCTTTAGGAGCAGAAAGAATTTTTCTTGACTCTTCTGAATACTTTCATAGCTCAGAGAGATACACATCCAGGTTAATCCAGCAAAAGTTCTCCTGCTGGCAAGCCTGAAAAGGGACAAAAGGCCTTTCTGATAGGCAACTGCCTTCACGGGAGACATGGACAATAGACGAATTGTTTTAACAAAGAACAACAAAAAGGCCCTGGGTCCTCCAGCTTCTATCACGAGGCTTAAGTGAATTTGTTTGGAGAAAGTCTATCTCACATAAATATCAGCTCAAAGAATAGTACATTTTAAAAACCAGTTTACTAAACTGTGAATAAGATAATAATTATCCAAGGCCAGGTGTAGAATACCATACTCCAGAAATCTCTACATGGGTCCCACAGTCCTGTAAATTCAAAGAGTAGTAAACTGTGGACTCTGACCCAGTATCTGAAAAACTAATTATCAAATGTGGAGTGATCTTGGTGCAGTAACATTAAACATAGTAACACTTCTCCACAAACTTGCTGCCATCGGAGGAATTTCCTAGTCAGCCCCCTCCTTCACAACCCCTCTACCCCATTTGTGCTATTAGATACTTCTTACCCACACTGAGAAAAAGCCTTGTTTGGTCTCAGGCCTAGGCATGAGACCCTGGCCTCTGAGTTTAGAAAGCTCAGCAGTCAGACTGAACACAGGTATACCAGTAAGCTGGCAAGTATTAATAGACAGCACTTACTGAGTGCTCACTATGTACTGGGTCCTGTGCTAAGAGATACATATGCAGACTTCCTCTAACCTTTACAATAGGCCATTGAAGAAGGCAATGTTACCTGATTTACTTTACAGTGAGTTGTTTGAGGGATCAAGACGTCAGGCACCTTGCTCATGGCCACACAGAGAACAAGGAGGAAAGTGGAAATCCAGGATTTGAACCTAATGATTGTGATTCCAGAGCCTACATTTTTAAAAATTCATGTTTACTCTCCATAGCAGGAGACAGAAGCATAATAATTCTGTCACTGATGACGGCCTCCTTTATGTAGTTCTACAGAATTTACAAAAACTGTTGAAAACATTTTTAATAGATCATGACAGGAACACAGTGGGATTGTCTGCCTTCTGCAAAGAGGGGACTTCATTAGTAGATCTGCCTAGGTCAGCAAACCAGATGCCAGGGTCCCTCTTCACCCCGGCCTGCATTTGATCCAACTCCTCCTGCATGGTTCTTGCAACTGTTCAGATTGCTCAGTAGCCTTGTTCTTCAGCAGTATTAAAAAGAATTCAGGTCAGGCTTTCGTGCTCTCAGTTGTCCCATTCACCCTCTGTGCTTGACTTGAAGCCACCCTATAGTCTATAGTCACCCTGTAGTCACTCTTTCTCTGGTTATCCTCCTTCTTTCCCCTGATCTCGATGACTTTAGTCCAGGAGAAACATCTGGACCTACAGTTTCCAGACTCTCTCTCCACTTCAGCATTTATCAACCTCTATTCCTTAATGTTAAAATTACAGGTGGTAAAACATCCACGAAGCCTGGAGTGTGATACGAATTATCCATAGCTTCCAGATGTTTGTTTTACTAATTATCTGCTCAAACATGTGAGCTCCTTTGCTGCCTGACAGAAGCTTTTGACTCCCTTCTTCCAGATGAAATTGTTTGACAAGGCGGGTTGATGGCAGCAGAACCAGAGAAACCAGGCTCTTCTGAAATTACATGGGTTTGGCACGATAGCTAAATACCCCAGCAAAGGGCGGCAGGAGAAGGTGTCCATGAGGTCACGTGCACCATGAAGAACAGATTTCACAACAGTGCCACAAGACATTGGGAAAGGACATCAGAATCTGCATTCCATTTTCAGGTATATAGGCAATGATACAAGTGTTGTCAAAGAGACATCTACATAACACACATCCACATTTATTTCTATACAGTGGCTAAGGTATGGAGTCAAGCTATTTGCCTATGAAAAGATAAATAGAAATAGAAAACATCACACACACACACACACACACACACACACACACTGGAATATTAAGCCATTAAAAAGAGTATTATCATTTTCAGCAAACTGGAAGGAACTGGGGAAACTTATATGAAGTAAAATAACCTAGACACAGAAAGACAAGTATCACCTTATGTGCTTTCTCATGTGTGGATCCTGAAAACAGTCGGTCCCAATGTATAATAGTGACTGAGAGAGGCTGGGAAAGGCAGAGGGGTGGAGGGTAGTGGAAAGTTCCGTAATGGGTTCCACAACACAGGAAGGCAGAAGTAATAAGCTCCAGAGTCCTGCAGCACAGTGGAGTGAAGACAGTATACAGTAACCAGTTATATATTTTATAAATAGCTACAAGAGCTTGAAGACTTTAAACACAAGGTAATGAAAAGGAGATGAAAACATTAACTATTCTAACCTTATCAGTGTGTATTATACACACGTATGGAAATACCACACTGTACCTCATAAATATGTTATTACTTGTTGATCAAAAAGTTTTTAAATATTTAAGGAGAGGGAAATTCTAGATACTCTGATTTAATCATTGTGTATTTATACATGTATCAAATTATCACATTGTACCCCATAAATTTATGTAGTAAAAATAAATAATGTAAACGAGTGTGGGATAATGGTGGAAAACATACTCCTGGATCAGGCTGAATTTGTTGATATGGGCCCAATAAGCAGAGATGCTGAATTTAATGTTGCAGCTTGTGGTGTAAAGAAAGGTGTTAATAGTTTATTTGGCTGGTTAGCAGAAGTGTGGATCAAAAGATGGCCCACTGTGAATGAGTTAGAGATGCGTGATGTTTTCTGGTTTACTATTGATGAAGGGATTCAGAGGCTTAGTGAAATGGGAATGCTGGAGTCAATCTGTCAAGTTAAACCTAATCCTCCATATTAGGATCATCCAGAAAATATACCCTTCACTAACCCCCTGAGAAACAAATTTGTGAGGGGAGCATCAGCATCCCTGAAGAGCCCTGTCACTGCTTTTCTCTGTATGCCAGACCTTACAGTGGGAACTACAGTTACTCAATTAGGACATTTAAGGGCAATGGGCTTGACTGGATCCCAGAGTGGCAGAGGTCAGGTGGCAGCACTCAGTCGCCAAAGGCAGGGTCCCCATACTTATCGTAATTGACAGCAGATGCAGAGCACTGACCAGACTAATCTGACACGTGCAGAACTATGGTGTTGGCTGATTAGCCATGGTGTTCCCAAAATTGAAATAGATAGGAAGCCTACAAAGTTCTTGCTAGATTTGTATACTCAGAAAAATTTAAGGGCAAATGACTGGAAGCCTACTTCAAATCATGGTAACAGGGAATCACGGCCCCTCAACTAATTCCTGGATTTGAGCCAGTTTACAGACCCACAAGCCCTTGAATGAAGTGGGAAGCCAGGTCGCCTTAGGGAAGGATCCTGTTATGTTGAAAACGTGTACACTCAGTCTTTCTCCCATCCTTCCCCAGAGGGACCCGAGGCCTTTTGCCTGAGTGATTGTACACTGGGGAAAGGGCAATGCTCAGAAATTTTGGAGACTATTGGACACTGGCTCTGAACTAACACTGATTCCAAGGGATCCAAAACGTCACTGTGGCCCTCCAGTATGAGTGGGAGCCTATGGAGGTCAGGTGATCAATGGAGTTTTAGCAAAGGTCCGATTCACAGTGGGTCCAATATGTCCTTGAATCCACCCAGTAGTTATTTCCCCTGTTCCAGAATGCATAATTGGGATATACTTGCTTAGTACTTGGCAGAACCCTCATGTTGGTTCTCTAACCTGTAGGGTGAGGGCTATTATGGTTGGGAAGGCCAAATGGAAGCCATTAGAGTTGCTGTTGCCTGGTAAGATAGTAAACCAAAAGCAGTAACACATCCCTTTAGGGATCCCAGAGATTAGTGCCACCATCAAGCACTTGAAGGATGCAGGGGTGGTGGTCCCCACCACATCTCCTTTTAATTCTCCCATTTGGCCTGTACAAAAGACAGATGGGTCTTGGAGAATGATGGTAGACTACCGTAAACTGAATCAAGTGGTGACTCCAATTGCAGCTGCAGTACCGGATGTGGTGTCCTTACTTGAGCTGATTAACACACCTCCTGGTACTTTGTATGCAACTATTGACTTGTCAAATGCCTTCTTCTCCATACCTATCCATAAGGACCATCAGAAACAATTTGTGTTCAGCTGGCAAGGCCAACAGTATACCTTCACTGTCTCACCCAGGGGTATATTAACTCACCAGCCCTGTGTCACAACTTAGTGCGTAGAGATCTTGATCGTTTTTCTCTCCCACAAGATATCACACTGGTCCATTACATCGATGATATTATGCTAACTGGGCCTAGTGAGCAGGAAGTAGCAGCTACTCTGGACTTATTAGTACAGCATTTGAGAGCCAGGGGATGGGAAATAAATCCAACAAAACTTCAAGGTCCTTCTACTTTGGTGAAGTTTATAGGGGTCCAGTGGTGTGAAGCATGTAGAGACATTCCTTCTAAGGTAAAAGATAAGTTTTTGCATCTAGCTTCCCCCACAACCAAAAAGGAGGCACAATACCTAGTGGGGCCTTTTGGGTTTTGGAGGCAACACGTTCCTTGCCTAGGTGTCTTACTCTGGCCCATTTACCAAGTGAGTCAGAATGCTGAGTTTGAGTTGCTGGTTTTGAGTGGGGCCCAGACCAAGAATAGGCTCTGCAGCAAGTTCAGGCTGCTGTGCAGGCTGCTCTGCCCCTGGGGCCATATGATCTAGCAGATCCAATGGTGCTTAAAGTGTCAGCAGCAGGAAGAGATGCTGCTTGGTGTCTCTGGCAAGGCCCCATAGGTGAATTGCAGTGGAGGCCTTTAGGATTTTGGAGCAAGGCCCTGCCATCATCTGCAGATAACTACTCTCCCTTTGAGAAACAGCTTTTGGCCTGCTACTGGGCCCTAGTGGAAACTGAGCACTTGACCATGGGACACCAGGTCACCATGAGACCTGAGTTACCTATCATGGCCTGGGTATTATCTGATCCATCAAGTCATAAGTTTGGACGTGCACAGCAACAGTCTATCATTAAATGGAAATGGTATATTCATGATTGAGACAGAGCAGTCCAGGGGGTACGAGTAAATTACATGAGGAAGTTGCCCAGATGCCTATATTGCCTCCCATTTCCCACCATGCACCTATGGCCATGTGGGGTGTACCATATGATCAGCTGTCAGAGGAAGAGAAGACTAAGGCCTGGTTTACAGATGGCTCTGCACAATATACAGGCACCACCCACAAGTGGACAACTGCAGCATTGCAGCCCCTTTCTGGGACATCCTTGAAGGACAGTGGTGAAGGAGAATCTTCACAGTGGGCAGAACTTCAGGCAGGGCACTTGGTAGTACATTTTGCCTGGCTAGAGAAATGGCCAGATGTGCGACTGTATACTGATTCATGGGCCATAACCAATGGCCTGGCTGGATGGTCAGGAATGTGGAAAGAACTGGAAAATTGGTGACAAAGATATTTGGGGGAGAGGTATGTGGGTTGACCTCTCCATGTGGGAAGAGGATGTAAAAATATTTGTTTCGCATGTACATGCTCACCAAAAGATGACATCGGCAGAAGAAGACTTTAATAATAAAGTGGGTAAGATGATCTATTCTGTGGAGAGCAGCTACCCTCCTTCTTCAGACATCCCTGTCATTACCCGATGGGCCCATGAACAGAATGGCCATGGTGGCAGGGACAGAGGTTATGCATGGGCTCAGCAGCATGGACTCCCACTCACCAAGGCTGATCTTGCTACAGCCACTGCTGAATGCCCAATATGTCAGCAGCAGAGGCCAACACTGAGTCCCCGGTATGGCACCGTTCCCCGTGGTGATTATCCTGTGACCTGGTGGCAGGTTGATTGTATTGGACCACTTCCATCATGGAAGGGACTGTGTTTCGTCCTCACTGGCATTGACACATATTCGGGATATGGATTTGCCTTTGCTGCACGTACTGCTTCTGCCAAAAGTACCATCCGTGGACTCACAGAATGCCTCATCCACCATCATGGAATGCCACATAGCATTGCCTCTGACCAAGGAACACATTTTGTAGCCAACAAAGTAAAGCAATGGGCTCATGCTCATGGTATTCACTGGTCTTATCATGTTCCTTACCACCCGGAAGCAGCTGGATTGATAGAAAGGTGGAATGGCCTTTTGGAGACATAGTTAAGGTGCCAGCTAGGTGATAATAGCTTGCAGGGCTAGGGTAAGGTACTTCAAAAGGCTGCATATGCTTTGAATCAATGCCCACTATATGGCACTGTGTCTCCCATAGCCAGGATTCATGGGTCCAGGAATCAAGGGATGAAAGTAGGAATGGTACCACTCACCATCACTCCTAGTGACCCATTAGCAAAATTTTTGCTTCCTGTCCCCACAAGCTTATGTTCTGCTGGCTTAGACATCTTAGTTCCAGAGGGGGGAAACTTGTACCAGGAAGCACAACAATGATACCATTGAACTGGAAGCTTAGATTTCCCCCTGCTCATTTTGGTCTCCTCATGCCTCTGAGGAAACAAGCTAAAAAGGGAGTCACAGTGTTGTCAGGGGTGATTGACCCAGATTATCAAGGGGAAATTGGACTACTACTCCACAACGGGGGAAAGAAAGAATATACGTGGAGTGCAGGAGATCCTTTAGGGCACCTCTTAGTATTACCATGCCCTGTTATTAAAGTCAATGGGAAACTACAACAACCTAATACAGGCACAATGAAAAATGGCCCAGGGCCTTCAGGAATGAAGGTATGGTTCACTCCACCAGGGAAAGAACCAAGACCTGCTGAGGTGCTTGCTGAAGGCCAAGGGAAAACAGAATGGGTAGTGGAAAAAGGTAGTTCTCAATACCAGCTACGACCCCATGACCAGATACAGAAAAGAGGATTGTAATTGTACTATTTCTCCCCTAATATGGTTCTAATGTAATATAATGTTTATAGACTTACTACTGGTCCTTAGGGATTGTTAAACTGTGTTATAATGTTCAAATTGTGAAATGATAAAAATAAGCATCACCCAAGGAAAACTTACCTTCTATTTTGGCGAAGGAATTAGCACATTTACCTTTATACGTGGGATAGTTATAACATGTTAGGCTTAATTATAGGCATGTCTTTGTATCTGGAAACTGGTTTAAGGAAATGTGTCTGACTGCCAAATTGACACGGGGTGGAGTGTTATGTTTGACACATTGTGTCTACTTAGGGAGTCTACAGGTTTGGCTAAGCGACTCAGCAGTTGTGCATCTTGGAGTAAAAAGGACACGCCCTTCCCCTTCTGGGATGTTGTTTATTGTGTCAATTTGAGAAGTTTAGAAGATTAACTGTGTGACTCAGAAGGGAGCTAGGGTGCTTCTTTGTATTCATCCTAAACCTGTGCAAGAGGAAGGCATGCGGAGGGTGTGGGTGTAGAGGACCACCACCCCCACCTCCCCAGAGCTGGCAGACTGTATAAAAAAGGAATTGAGGAAGGACCGGCTGGGGGCTCTTCGGAGGAGCTCCAGTCCTCACCTTCAGCTTGGTCGTCTCCCGGCTTCCGGTGCAGACTGTTCGGCTTCCGCCTGGGACTCTTCAGCCTTCTGGTGTTGGCTCTCTGGCCTTCACGGTGGGTTCATCAGCATTTCATCACAGACCCAACAGCCCTTGACACAGACTTGAACGGACAATGCAGTGAGCTCCAGGCCTGAAGCCCGGGCTCTTCAGCCTCCAGAATGCAGACACCCTCTGCACACTTCCTCATTTAACCCTGTAGCTGACCACTGTAAGCCAAATTTGTAATTTCTTGTACATTTGTATATCTTGTTATAACTGTTTCTCTAGTAAACACTGACTGATACACTAGATGATAACTAAATTGCATTCATAGGTTATAGGTGAATAGCAGTGAATAAATGGATAAATGAACAAAGGGAAGAACATACATTTGTTAAATAATTGTAACAGGTGCGTTCACATGTACAAATCTTCCTCGGCCTCCTCGGAATAATCATTTTCATTACAGGTTTATTTATGCCATGTGTTTTATTCTAACTATAAGTGAGAAAACAGGCTCCAAGTGGTTGAGATTTGCTCAAGATAATCCAGCCAGGAACTGGACACTTCTGCATACAAAGTTCTGCTTTCATTTGTTCTGAAATACCCCCAGGATTTTGTTTTATTTGGGTATGGTGAGGTCAATAGGTCAGGAGATAACTGTTATGAAACAAAATGGTTTGTGAGGCACAGTGCCTGAGGGAAGGAGCTCAGCACGCCAAGCAGGGCCCCAGGAAGCACCAGGGTGTGTTGGGAGAAGGGCCTGAGCACAGGTGAGATCATCACGCTCTGAGGCTTTTGAAGGAAGGACAGGTATGACAGCTTAAGCTGTTCAGCAGATGTAAGATTGGAGAGTTGAATGACTTCAGCGGGCTCTGAGGGGAGAAGAGACTCTCTGGTCATCCCATGTATAGCTCTGAAGTGATCTAGGGTAGGCGCCAGAGTCCTGGAGCACAACAGTGGGACGGGAGGAGGCACATGAGATATGGATTCAGGACTGGCTGGATCAGAGGAAAGGCGCATGGGGCAGACAAATTAGTTGGTTCTTCTAAGATTTAGCTAACTTGAAAGGGCAGTTAGTCCTTGGCCAGCTCCATAAGGTCCCAAGATGTTGAAACATTGTAAAACACATAAAATGAAAAATGTGATCAACACATGAAAATGACACATACTTTCTGTCTCTGGAATTAAGCCTAATGGCTTAATTTCTAGAAGTTTACAGTAATGTCTTCCAAAATGCAGCTTTAAACTAACCTGGAATGGCAGACGCATCATTTCCAATACCTCTAATGTCCACTCTTGTTCTTTCTGGCTCTGGAATCTGTCCCTGCACTTGTTTCCTGTCTTTTCCATCGCTAGGGAAATGTCTTCCCTGGTTTCGAGGCAACCTTCTTGCCTGTTCTGCAGCTGCCTGTTGAGATGGTCACTATAGAAACCATGTGTCAGCCAAGCTCCCGATTTCCTCTCCAACTTCAGAGGGTCGTGATTATTTAGAAATATGAGCTGTGCTTATCTTTGCCTTCTACGCATTTGGATGAGTTGAGATTCAGAGCCAGCAGTCACCCCTTTTGTATGTTCTGCTATTATTACATAACCATGATGCTAATAATATTAATTAGAATATCTGATTTTTCTCAAGCATTTATTCTGTCTGCTATTGTGCTGAGTAGTTTATATTCATTTTCTGGCTCAACCTTTGCAGCAATCCCTAGAGGTAAATATTGTTACACATGCTTTTGAGATAAAGAAACCAGAGCATAGGTAAATAAATTGCAAAGGTACTTGGGAGGCTAAGGCAGGAGGATCACCACAAGTTTGAGGCCAGCCTGGGCTGCACAGTGAGTGAGTTCAAGGTCTGCCTGCACTAAAAAGTCAGATTGTGTCTCAAAAAAAAAAAAAAAAAATTGCCAAGACTGGTACAGCTGCATCAAGATCAATCTATCTGATATCAATGCTTTTGTTTTACCATTAGGCACACTGACTTTTTAATTTCAGTGTACAAGGTTCTCCTTGATTGTATTTTCCAAGCCCATATTTCCAGTCACACCAGTGAATCAGAAAATCCATAAGCCAAGTGTGCATCTTATTAGAGGGGAGGAGTTCAGGGACAGGGCCATAGGTTCTGAGAGAACGGGAACGGGAGGTGCCTGGACTGGGTGGGAGGGAGGGGTGCGGCAGCTAGGGGAGAGTTGGAAAATCCAGGCAGGAAAACCTGAGCTCCTCAGGGGGACCCCACGCAGGGACTCAGGTACCGGAAGTAGGGGCAAAAAGGCTGCCGTGAATGGAGTTCTCAATAGCCAGGGAGCACAGGGGAAAGCAGGGGCAAGAAAATACCGCTCAGCGCACGCCTTTCAAGTGTTAAGTGTGCTATATAGCCCACGCTGCATTTAATGCAAAAACTGCAAAGCACAAGTTGTGCTTGAAAAACATGGTGAATGTTTAAAGTTTTAAAAATTATTACAGCAAGAAAACACATTGCTATTAATCCCCTGCAAAATCCCTTTTGCTTTGAACACACTTATCCCACCCTTGCTGCCACTTTCCGAAGCAGTTCTGGAAGTCCTCTCTCATGTTTTTGGTTTCATATTTTCGGCTGCTGTGGCTGCCTCCATGTGCTGACCTGAATTTAAAACCTTTCCCTTTCAGTCATTTTGACTTAGGAGAAGAACCAGAAGTCACACAGCACCAGAGTAAGGTGGAATAAAACACATGGTAATGTTTTTGCAAGCCTGCCTTCCCACTGGGTGGCACGTGACAGCAGTGTTCACTACATTTTTGATCATACCTCATAAAGATACTCACAAAGAGGACTTTCAGAACAGCTGCCATAAATAAAGATAAACCTGAGTCATTCTCAGGTAAATGGATGCACCTTGAGACCATAGCACTGAATGAAATAAATCAAGACACACAAGCTTAAATAGCACTCAGTTTCTCTTATATAAGAAACCCTAAATATAAGTAACAAGCAAATTAGAAGACTGATGATAGGAAATAGATCTGTTTCAAGAACTGGACCCAAAGAGAGATAGAGCTTTTTGCAGATGGGAAAGGGACCAAGAGATGAAAGGATCGAAGCGGGAATGGAGAAGTAGGGGACATAAAAAGAATTAAGATGTGTTATGTGTGCGTGCTAACTCCCCACAGTCAGTGTAATTATTGTGTACTATAAACATGTACTAATAAAAACAAAAATAAAAAAAAGAAAGAGGCAATAACAACAAGGAAAGTGTGTTCAAAGCTAAGGTGAGCATTTTGAAGGGGGCTAAGGACAACATGGCAATGTGTTTTTTACCACAATAAATTTAAAATTTAAATATAAAAATTAAATATTATATTTAAATTTAAATACTCATTGTATATGCAAATCACCCCTTATAGTTAACAAAAATACTTTGTTAGTCCTCAGGAAACTGAAGTTCAGGTGGCTGAAATTGTCCAAGTTCTCTCACACAATTAATGATGGAACTACACTAAAAATCCAGGTCTCCCTGACTGCAAAGCCTGAATTCTTTTCCACTGAGCCACGGTGGAGAAAATGCCAAAGATATATTTGTGCTCTCTAATTTTCCTGTTTCACCCCCAGGGATAGTCAGAATTGAAGCACATCTGCAAAGTGGGTCTTTGGCACAGGCCATGTCCCCACTCAGTCCTTTTAGTCCCACTGGATGGAGACTATTTGACGATACTCCCAGGGGCCAGCGCTCAGGGTCACTTTTGGAATGGCAAAGGCTTTCTTTCATTTTCAAATTGCTTTTCTGTTTAAAAAGCAACTCAGAAAGCTATTTGAGTTTCCAAACTGACCACAGGAAGACTTGTACATGCCATTTTCAACTGTGACCGTTAAGAAACCAATGTCTGTTTTTATTTTTAAATGTTCCTTCAGCACACGAAGACATTTAAGAAACAAGAATGGGGCTTTTTAAACATCCTGCTTATCCCTGGGGTGATCTGCTCTCCACAGAGCAAGAGCCAAATGGTAGCCACAGAGAAATGGTGGGATTGTGTTCTGCAGCCAGCAGATGGTCCCAGAATCATGAGGGGAATCATAGGGGGCTTCTCAGGGCCATCCACTGTCATGAGTCCACTAGGGCCTCTAAATGAAGCGCTGGCCTCAGTACTCGTCCAGGCAAGCCTCATCCATAGCCATCCACTGTGGACTCAGGATTTAGCACACCGGCTTCACTGTTGTACACCTCACGATGTTATCAATAAACAGTAGACTTGATTAACTATGTCTAGACTTTGAGACAATATTGTATTCATTTTGCATCAGCATTTTACAGAGGGAGCCGCAGAAATGTGGCCTAGGGTGAGCTTTGAAAGCAAATGAACCTGGGAAACAACCTGAAACATAAACCATGATTGTAAGTTCGGAGGTGATTGAGCACTGCTCACAAGCTGAACACTGATTCTACATCAGGAAAAATTCTGAGTCAGAAAGAATTCCAAATAAAGCTTTTAGGCTACTTGCTAACATATATTTGGTAAGCCCAATAGGCAAGCTGGAGTTTTTGTTTGTTTGTTTGTTTCAGTGAAATCTTTTCAGCTATGTTTGAGCTTGGGAGATTGAAGGGACAATATTTCCTTGTTCAGCATTAGGATAAATGAGAACCCATGCTTTCCAGTGTAACTCAGGAAAAATAAGCTTTCCAACCTGAACTAGTTTTTAAGGTACACTATTTGATCTTGAGATTGAAGTCTAAAGGAAGGGCCGACTACTTCAAAACTTATATAAAGGTGAAAAATGCAAGAATTCATTTTCACAATCTGAGACTCATCAAGTGTCCTAACTCCAGCTGTCTGCCACTTTCCTTTATGTTTCACTGGTGACCTTCAACACTTTAGTACTTCTGTTTTTCTTTCTACAAATACTTGTATAACAGTTAACCTTCAGATTAAAAGATTTGAGTATTTCAATGAATGTTGTCACTGTACGAAGCGTTCAAGTGAAGAATGCCAACAGATGCAGAAAACTAGAAAACAAATAAGACATAAGTTGATCTGGACTTTTTTTCCTATCCAACTTCCTCATCTATTTAACTGTTTATTTCATCCTTCTCTGCTTGCCTTTTGTAGACTCAGAGACAGGGTCAGCCCTTTCGGAATAGATTAGCTTAGTAACAATAGAAGGGAGGAAGGAAGAGGGGAGAGTTCTAAGCAAATGGACTCAGCTACAAAATACCTTGGACTTTCTTACCAGCTAACAATAAAAACAATGAAGCATGTTTCTGAAGAATGGATAGAAGGCAGGCAGCAGAGGACAGAAAAAAAGTGAGGGTCACCTCTACTGCTTAGTCTGTTCGCTTGGTATAGTTACCCAGAGAGACTCTGAGCTACCTCCATGGACTGGTGGAAAAGTGTGCTATGATTTATTGGTGATAGCTCCCTAGTAAATATTCTAAAAACAACATCATGAGAGAAATAGTACAAGTCTGATTTTGTAGAAGATGAAACTGAGATATAAAAAATGTAAGATTTTTCCAAGGAAGTAATTGGAGAGCTATACGGTTGGTAGTTAGAAAGAGTCTGTCCCTTTCCAATGCCCGTGCATCCTCTACTCTCCTATGCTACGCGTCTGGTGAATCAGGGAAGGTTCTCCCCATCTCTGGATCCCAGGCTCCGCTATGCACAGATGGAAGTGACAGTCTCAGCAATATGCATATTACAAAGATAGAACAAGGATTCTGTTAGATAGCCGTCTAGTAGAACATGCACAAAATCTCATAACTTCAGAGGTACTGTATGGAACTAACAGGTAATATGAGGAATCCTCATTTTCCTACTTATCCCATGGGAATACTTTGCAGCTAATTCTGGGATACAAAGGCAAAATATACCATCAGTCCATCATGTGAGTATTTGATTATCTTTAAGGAGTGCTGTCAGGTCACTTCTATAAAATCCCTCCTATGAAATGCCTTCCTCAGTTCAATGTGTGAGCAACAGCGATCTTTCTCCATTGGCAGCCCTTCAACACACTCAAGCTCCCTGCTGTAACTACTGTTTCTCTAGGGGCTTTAATAGATTGCTGAAATTCTGAACTGTAATATTATACTAACATTGGTTTTTTCCTTCATATACTGTAAGAAAGTTTTATAAAAATAAGCAATGATTTCTATGCATATTTTCACATCCACTCTATTTACGTATATGTGGTTTTGGGTAAGCCTTTTTCCATCCTTCAAATAATAAAAATGCTCAAGCTAATGCAAAAATATGGAACCAATTTCACTGGGGATCATTACTAAAATGGTCCTCCTCCATGTATTTGTCAATTAAATATGTTTTCAGAAGCGTTGATGGACTGCACTGTGGAGATTGTTAACTCAAAAGAAGTGTCAACTGGCAGGTGATGAACATATTACCCTCTTCTTTATATTTCTATATTATACCTTCACTTTTTAAGAACACTGGAACTACTCTAAGCACATTTTATAAATACCAGTGAATTTCAAATCTGTCACAATTTAACCATAGCAATATATCTCCCAAATTTCATACTCCATTGAAAATATAGCCCACAGCTAAATTTTTATGCTATCAAAATGCTACCGCTTCATACTCATTAGGATAGCAATTAGTAAAAATGGAAAATAATAGGCGTTAGTAACGATGTGGAGAAATTGGAACCCTTGTACATTGTTAGTGGGAATGTAAAATGTTGTAACCTCTGTGGAAAATAGTTTGGTGTTTTCCCAAAAAGTTAAACAGAATTACCATATTATCCAGCCATTCTACTGTCAGATATATGTCCAAAAAAATCAAATTCAGAGCTTCAAGCAGATACATACTTGAACATTAATCTTCACAGTGTTATTTGTAATAACCCTAAAAATGAAAACACCCAAATGCCTATCAACATTTTAATTGATGATAAAGTAATTGTGGTCTGTGCATACAATGAACTATTCTGCCTTTAAAAGCAATGCAATTCTATGCATGCAGAAGCAAGCATGAATTTGAGAAAATTATGGCAAGTGAAATAAACCAGACACAAAAGAACAAAAGCATATGATTTCACTTACATGAAGTACTTAGAATAGTCAAATTCAAAGAGACAGTAATATGGCATCTGCTAAATGCCAAGGCTGCTGGGCAGTGGAAGTGAGTGTTTAATGGGAACAGTATTTCTGTCTGGGATAATGAAAACAATTTTGGAAACAGGTAAGGCTGACTACTGCATCACACTGTGAATGTACTTAAAGTAACTGTCATCTTATAAATGGTTAAAGTGGTAAATTTTATGTCACATATACTTCACCACAACAAAAACAGGAGGATTAAGGACTTACAAAAGTTGACCCTGTACCATACAGTGCTTAATAAACAATGTATGTAATCACCCTCAACTCATTTTGTAACACCAGGATTTAAAAGTCAAAATAAACATTCAGTTAAAAATGTTACTTGTCACCCAATTACACAACCCCCTTTTTGTGTTTCTATCCATAAATATTTACCAAGTGTTGAGTTTGCAGCAAACACATAGACACTGGGGACACAAAGTGATTAAGCCACAGTACCCAACTGCTATGGTCTGAACGCCCTCTCTTTCCACCCCAAGTTCATGAGTGGAAACCTAATAACCAAGATGACGGCATTAGAGATGGGGCCTTCAGGAGGTGGTTAGAACATGAGGGAGAGCCCTCTTGAATAGGACAACTCCCTTCTAAACGGGTCCAAAGAGCTGCCTCACTCTTTCCACCAAGCGAGATGCAAAGAGCAGTCAGCAGTCTATGATTCAGCAGATAGATGTCCCTAAAACTTAGCCATGCTGCTACCTGGTCTTTGACTTCCCATGGACAAGAGTTGTGAGGAACAAATTTCTGTTGTTTATAAAACACTCAGCCTATGATTTTCTCTTATCGAAGCCCGAAGGATCAAGACACTAACCCAACAGTAACCATAGGGAACATAGATGTGCAAATTCACCACCCGAGCATGTTACAAACGTGCTGATGGAGGCATTTGCATAGCACTATGTGCAGAGGTCAGTAGTTCAAGTTGGGGGTCAGTCTGAGAAGGCCTTCCAGAAGAAGTGATATTCTTTTTGAGTCTCAAAGGATAACTGAGAGTTGGCCAAAGGAAGAAGGGAGCCAGAGAGCAAGAGTACCTTGGAGAGGGGGTATCCGTAAGGACTCCAGCCATTCTGCTGCAGAAAGCTGAAGGCAAACCTGGAGACATAAGCCAGTGCTACATCACAGGGGCCTCTGAACAGCGAACGAAAGGATAAAGACTTTATCCTGGACAATGTGCCTCCTTTGAAAAGTTCAAAGCAGTCTGCTGTCTTCAAGAGTTACATTTTAGAAAGACTGTTCTGTCTTCAGAGATGGAAGCAGTTTGGATAGAATAAGGTGCAAGGCAAGGGGAGCAATGAGATGATACGTAAGTTTTCCTTTTGTTATTTCAATACATATTTATTGAGTGTCTATTAGGTGTCAGGTACTACTTCTACACCCCGTGAAAACAAAAGTAAGCAAAACAGAAATAAACAAACAAACAAAGAAGTAAGGGTCCCTCAAGGAGCTAATGGAGAAAGGTTTTAAAAATCTACTGAGGCAATACAATTTTCACTTAACTAGTAATGAAAGAATAGAAGAGGTAAATGCAAGACTTTGGTACTTTTCCTCTTCATAATGGGAAGATTATTTTAATGATGGGATTATAACTGCTCTATACTGTTCTGGAAAGACAAAAAGAGACCCATGTCTGCAGATGCCCATGAGCACGCCATGATATTTTTGACCCTTGGGATCAACTCACAATTCCCTTAACTTGGTCAATGCTATACCCATAGCCTCCTTGCTGATTATTTATTATTAGAAATTTATTGTAGACCTTCAGAGGTGTATGGCTTTGCCCTGGTGAGTTTGATTCTCACTCATCTACACTCTGCAAAATTATTTTGGTGTTGTTTTTCACGTGTTGAAGATTTACATATTGGCACGCTCTCCTATAAGTAGAGAAAACTATTCAAAAGACATGGAGGGAGACCTTCATAGCAGCTACAGATTCTCCCTGAGATCCACCCATTCCTCTGACTTTCAATGCCTTGTAAGTGATGCATTTTGGTTCAGTATAACAGAATCCACTGAGGAGAAACATCTCCTGAGGTGGGGGGCCATGGCAGCGCTGGAGCAAAGCAAGGGGCTGCTGCTTTCAGAGACCCCAATGCACTGCATATCTTAGTTTTCCTTTCTTCTTGGAGCCCAACACTCCTGGTTGACACTGTGACCAATTACTTCAGCACTAAGGTGGCACTGAGCAATTTTGTGGACATTGGGTCACATTGACAGAGCTTTCCTCTGATCCTGAAAACTACTTTCAAGCCAAGATCTTCTAAATCAGCCAGTGCACTATTGAATTACAATGCCTAGATAAGCTTTGTGTTTTAGAGATCATTAATATCACAGTCCAAAGAGTGAACATATAGCCAATTCAAGTAAATTATTACTGAGGAAAGAACCACCAAAAGAGACTACTTTTTACTGGGCTGGTCTTTTGCTCCTTGCTGTTATTGGAAGTCCCTTTCTCCATCACTGGAAAAGGCCAGCAGAGCTAGGTCCCAAGAAAAACGTGTCTAGAAATCATCCACTCATTTGTCCCATCTATGTTTTCCTGCTCAATTTGAAATAAAGGAATTCTACATTCACAAAGTTCAAGATTCCCAAAGTAGGTGGAAAAAAATGGTTGGGAAGAGGTTGGGAAGATGAGGCGTGGATGGCATAAAATAGAAGGATTAATAAAATCATAAGGCAAGATGTTGATAAGAAGGACAAAGGCTGACCTCAAACTCCTAGGCATGGCATCCAGCTGGTGGTGATAGGCCACAAATCTGTAGCAGACAGACCTAGTTCACATTCATGCTTCTCCCCTTTCTGTTTGTGCAACCATGGGCAAATTCCTTAATCTCAGGTCTTCCCTCTCTAACACAGGTATCAGAATGTTCACTTTATGGCATAGTTTGAGGATGACAAATAATGTCTGCAAAGTGTGTAACTCAGTATTGAACCTCTTGCCGGATTCTAAACAGGCTGTACATAGATTACCATTACTTGGATTTCGCTGAAACCATACACTTCCTCAAAAAGCAACCCTGCACCTGTGCTTACCACAAACCATCATAAATACTTTTGTAGCTGTAATGTATAGACCCTGGGCATTGGGGATGGATAAATGGCCGCTAGCTCAGATTAAATAGAATGGAGAACAAACTGGTCACAATTGCTCCCAAGCATACCTCTCCTCTAAGCTCTTCTTTTTTCATTTTATGGAAAAAAGGAAAAACAAAATTTCATAACAAATAACAGAAGAGCAATAGTTAATACATTACATATTGTTATATTTAAAGTAGTTGCTTTGGGTACAAGATAATGGGCATAAGAATTTCTCCCATCAGTACTAGCACAAACCTTCTTTTATAATAAATTAAGAGACACTAATAGTATGACTAACTTGCATTTTTCCCTTTTCCCTACTGTCCTTTCCCCTTTCAGCATACTAGCTCCTTTTTCCTTTTGAACAATTTCTTCCCATTTCACAGTATCTATTGTACATTTTGGCCCTTATTTAGTCTTTTAGTTTCTCACACCAGGGACATAATACAATGTTTACGCATGTGAGTCTGTCTAATCTCTAATCATGTGGTCGGGTCGTGTCTCCATGAAGTCCTGTTGTCCAAGATGAAATTTCAACTTAGGTAAGGACTCTCTCCTCCCTTCTTACAGTCTAAGCATTACAGAAATCTGATCCTTTCCCCCATCTATGTAGCCAGCCAAGTCTCACATTGAATTTCCACCCCATCACTGCCAATATATCACTATGAGCCTTTAATGGTTAACATTTCTCTACAACCAGGGGATCTTGAATGCCTACACTTAACCTGGGCCATTGCCCTCTACCCCCACTGCACATTCCTTAAAAACAAAACTGCATTCAGTGCCAGGTATAGAAACTACCAATATCACACAACCCTGTCTCTAATGTAGAGGAACTTAGACTTCTATGGGATATAGGACAAAAAGTTTTGGAGTGGTGAAATTATGAAGACCACGTTAGTTAGGTGTTTCAAAATTCTCCTTACCCTCTTGGACCTGCTGCCATGAATTCAAAGCCCTGAGTACTGGCAAAGACAATTCATTCTTTCTTCCCTGCCCTCTTTCCCCCTTTCTCTCACCAGTGAGCTGCTATGAAGCCTTCTTCAAATCCTGAACACTCAGTGGCCACCTGCTAAGAACATGGTACATACCATCTCATGCAACCAGCACAACAAAAGGAGTCATAGTCATCATATCACAGATAAATCAATTGAGTTTCAACAAGGGTATGTAAGTTGGCTGAAGTTGTACAGCTGGTGTGTGGAAGGACAGGGATCTGAACTTCTTCCTGTCTCCGAGTCCTTGTTCTTGCTTGGGCTGAGTTACTTCCAGAGCAATCAAAAACGAATATTGCCTTTTCTACTCCTCAGCCATCACAACTCCATCATTAAATATTTATAGAATTCTCATCTCATTTCTATAAATCACTCCCAGCAGCAGTATGGTTGAAATCTAGGGATTGGCTTGGTCCTTTTCATGCTACTAACACAGAACACCTGAGTTTGCATAGTTTATAAAGAATAGGGACCTAGTGGCTACTGGTTTGGAGGCTGGAAACCCAGATAGCATGAAAAGGCATCTGGAAGGGGCTTTTAACTGTTTTGCCCCATGGAAGGAGGAGGAAGAGCAAGACCGTGGAAGGGAGAGATGGAAAGGAAAAACTCTCTTTCCTCAGGATGCCACTCCCATGGAACCAGCAGACTAGGTCCTCATGACCTAATTAATCACTTCTTAATGGTACCATCTTTCAATAGAGCTTCCTACATATTAACTTTGGAAACACGTTCAAACCCTGGCAATCACTGCCAAGGACTATGTGGGTCTTGGGTCCATACATATTTTTGCCTTCTTAGTCTAATTCATTAGTTTATTTATCTTTGAGCCAATATAGCATTGATTTATTATTGCTTTGTGATAAATGTTAGTAACCAGAAGGGCAAATATTTGTTTCTATTACTCATTTTTAGATGTGCACAGTCTATCCTTCCATATTAGTTAAAAATCATTTTGTAATTTTAATCAAAACTGCAATGTTTAGTGGTGCGTTTAGGAAGAGGTGATATCCCCGTGGTATTATGTCTCTCCAAACCTCAGTATGGTCGATTTCTTTAATCATGAGAGTTTTTCTTTCATCCTTAAGTGAAGTTTTATAGCTTTCTACATAAAAATTTTGCAAAACACTCAATAAATTTATTCCTTGGCACTCAATTCCTTTTTCTCACTATATTTCTTTTTCCATTAGATTTTCCACCTGGTTGTTTTAATAGTACCATAAAGCTATGTTGTATTCATAAGCTGAAGTTGTATATTACAAACTGTTAAAGGTATTTCATTAATTCTAATGATCTGTTGATTCATATTGACTTTTATGTGCACGTTGCCTGCAAATATGACGATTTTCAATTCATGTTTTTGAATCTTTATACCTCACTTATTTTCAGCTTTCATTGCATTTTGTAGACCCCCAGCATACTCTTGAGCAGTGAGTATGACAGCAGGGAGCCTTATCCTGGGCCTCTTTGAAAGAGAATACTTTTGAAGTTTTCTTATTATGTGATGTTAACCATAGATTTATGGTTTGGCTTAAGAGCATTGCCTTCTCTTCCAAATTTGCTTAAAACTTTTTTTTATTATGAATGTATTGAATTTTACTAAAGACATTTTTGGTAGCATTTAAGATGATTATAAGCCTTTTCTCTACTAACATTTTAATGGGGTGAATTAGAATTTTAAATATTGCCCCATTCCTCAAAGTATCCCTACTTGGTTGTGATGAAGCATTTATTTTGAAACAATTCATTTTACTATCATTTCATATAGAAATCTGACCCTTGTCAATTAGATTTGTTTATACATTTTTTCTTGCACTATCATTTCAGATAATAGAAGTCACACAAAGTGAGCTTTGTTTAGTTGCCCTCTGGAAAAAGTAATTAAGTAGAGTCATGATCTATTCCTTAAAGTTTTAGCAAAGGAAGTTATCCTTAAAACAATCCTACCCTGGTTCCTTTTGGGTTGGAGGGAGAAATTTTTAAATAACTATATATATTTAAAGCACTAATCTTGCAAAATTCTCTACTAATATAAACTGAATTTTGTTATATTTTTCTACAAGGCTATCTAATGTGCTTTCAAGTGTGTTGTCATAGAACTGTTCATATTCTTCATAGCTTAAAGTCTAATGTTGCCTATCACAATACATATTAATTTTTTCATTTTTAATTATATTGGCATATTTTGGATATACAAAATAATAACGTTTATCACAGGGAATTTGTACCTGGATATCATGTAACTTGTTTCTTCTTTTTTCTCACTCCCCTACATTCCTTTCAACCTCTGTTCCCCTGCTTATTTATGAAACCTTTTCCTTCTGTTCTCTTTTTTCTTGCCCCTTCATTCCTCTTTCCCTCCTTCTTCCCTTACTTTTTAGAACATTTTGATCCCATTTCCCAATATCTATAAGGTTTAGAAACAGTTTATCATTCTACTCTACACTCTCCCTGCCTCACGCCCCCCCAAAAAAGAATGCTTGTATTTTAGTTGAAATTGCAATGAAATCTGTAGCTCAACTTGAATAGAATTGCTATCTTGACAATACAGTATTAAGTCTCCTGTTCTAGGAACATGAAATACCTCTTTAACTGATCTTATTTAATTTGTGTTAGAAATGTTTTAGGGTTTTTGTCATATAGCTCTTACATATCTTTTGTTAAATTTATCCTTATGTATTTCTTATTTGGATATTATTATAAATTTTTAAGCTTCTATTTCTGTTTGTTGCTAGAATATAGAAATACAATTGTCTGTTGACCATGAATCTTGCTAAACACTTACTAGTTCTTACAGTATTTTAATGGACTTCATCAGATGTTCTATGTAGACAATCATGTTTTCTGAGAACAAAAAGAGATTTATTTCTTCCTTCTACATCCAATATCTTTTATTTCTTTTTGTTGCTCTATATTGCACTGTGTAGGACACCAGTACAGTATTCAATCAAAATGGAGAGGGTTTCTTCACAAAACAAATGAACACTGAAGTGGACATTTTTGTCATGTTCCTGATCTTATAAGAGCTTTCAGAGGGAAGTAGAGAAGAGCCACTAAAGAATCCAAATTCAAAAGAAAATGCATTTTTAGTTATTTTGATCAGCTAATTAGTCTTTACTTTGACTGGAATTCAAATATAAATCGTGTTTGCAAGAAGAATCTACTGGAGCTTACTTTGTATTTCTTTATAATTAGATTGAGTAGAGTTTCTTAGAAGATCCTTGATTAAGACTTTTCCACGTGAGATATTTGAGGAGAAGGAGCCAGTATGGATCTTGGAACCATCACATGTACTCACTAAACATCACCAAGACAAAAGGCCAGGGGAGGAGAGGTCAGTGAGGACAAACTGTACCTCTGTGGCTTCCAATTTCCAAGTCCTGTGCATTACAGCACTGCCAGGAGCTGTAATGTGAAGCACAACTTCAGGAGATATTGAGTATCCTTCCTCTGGCATCTAAAGTGGTAAACACACACACACACACACACACACACACACACACACACACACACACACACACGTTACCTGGCACACTTGGCTTCTCATGATGGGCACCAATGAAAATTACTCTAAATCACAGGGCAAGTTTGGAATTTATAACAATACCACCATTGTGATTACTCAGGAAGTGTTTATTAGGGGGCACCCAAAAGGAAATTGACCCTAAATGTTCTAAGAGGCTCTCCTGGCATAGTGCCTGGCTCACACAATTTTCCATCAGCTGTTTTAATCAAGTCTTGATGGTACTAGCTCCAGTTGGCACACACCAGGACACAGACCCATGCCAGAGGCCCATGCGGGAGGCAAATTTCTGATTTCCCAGAACAGGACAGATGTAAAGCGTGGTAGGCCAAAGTGATCACTGCTCAAAGAGGAGGTGGCAGCTGCCCACCAACTTTTTCAAGAATACTCTGGGAATCTGGGCCAGGACCACCAAGTTATAGGATATTTGAGTTGGAAATATTTGAATTAGAAAGGACTTTATAGAGATTCCTTTACTCTAACCCTCCTATTTTACTGCTGACCAGATTGAAGCCTGAAGTATTTTGACTTTATTCAAAGCCTCCCAGCTGATGATCACTAGAAACAGAACAAGAGCTGTTCTATTAGCCAAATGCTCTCACTACAACACTGTACTTATCCTAGAATTATTTTATATCTTCCACCATTTGCTTTGTTAAATATTAAAGAAAGTAAAGAAAAAGCATGGGTTAACCTAAATTGCCTGAATAATTGTCACTCTGCTTTCCCAGGCATGACTACATATGACATCTGACAGTCCATGGACTAATATATTCAAAAACCTTTCAATTTTAAATCCCTATGAAAGTGAGTAAAGTGAATAGTAAACAAAGTATTTCCCCACAGGGAATCCAGCACATTTTACCGTTTCTTTCATTCTCCAAGCCCCTGTACCTAATGTCACTACAGTGCTCACCTGATTATGCTATAAGCAAACATCTTTTTCCTACAGGAAAGAAAATGATAATGAGAATTAGTGATCTCTGGTGTAGGTTCTTTGGTCTACACTAGAAAATAACCACTATCTAGCCCCATGGAAGGTTCAACCTGGGTTATCAAATCTGAGGCATATTTCTCAGGAATTCATTTTTTATCATGTTGCTGCTATGGTCTGAATATCTGTGACTTATCAAAATTCCTATGTTTACCCCCTGCTGATATTGGGAAATGGGGCTGTCTTGGTTACTTTTCTCTTGTTGCTGAGACAAAACATGTGACACCCAAAAGTAAGGAAGGACAGGTTTTTTTAGCTCACTGTTTGTGGAGGTTTCAGTCCATACTCGGTGGGCTCCAAAGCAGAGTGGCTCATGGCACAGGGCACAGGGCAACAGTTCATGGTGGCAGAAAATAGCAAAAAGCAGCCAGAGCAAAAGGGAGGAGTGGCAGCAAGCAGCTTCTTTCTCTCCCTTACATATGCAAACTATCTGCCCCAGAGCAGGTATAGCACTCACATCCATACAACATTGGACCATGAATCAATCATAAACTCTAGAACCCTGTCCCATGACTGCATGAGGCTTTGGGGGGACATGCAGACACAAACCGTAACAGGGGTCTTTAGGCCAACATAATGTTGTAGGGACAGAGTCTTCCCTGAGTGAAATCAATGCCTTAACAAAAGGCACTAGATATGCCCCTGGCTCCTTCTACCATCTGAGAAGATGCTGTCTGTGAACCAGAAATTGTGTCCTTATCAGACGATGAGCCAGCCCAAAACTTGGTCTTGGATTTCCCTGCCTCTGGACGTACAAGAGGTAAACTCTACCCAGTTTAACGCTGTCAATATTCATCTACATTGTAGCACATCTCAAGTTTCATCACTGTTTAAGGCTGAATTATATTCCATTGCATGTATATATCACATTTTGCTTATTGATCTATTGATAGATATTTGGGTTGCAGCCACTTTTTAACTATTATGAATAAGGTAGTTATGAAGATTGATGTACAAGTATCTTTTCAGGTCTCTACTTTCATTTCTTTTGGATGTATTAACTAAGAGTAGAATTCCTGGGTACTATGGTAATTCTACGTTTAACTTTTTGAGAAACCATCAAACTATTTTCCATGGTAGTTATAACATTGTATATCACCACTAGCAACATTTTCCTTTGTAAAAGCTTGAAAAAACAGAAACACACACACACACACACACACACACACACACACACACACACAAGACCACAGCAATTACAGTGGCCACTTAAAAGCCAGTGGGGTCAGCTTGATCCTTGCTCAGACTCAGTCAGCATTAATTGCTGTATTAATTCACCAACTAGGCTCTTATGGATCTATTTTCTCCACTGTGGGTGAGAAATTACATGTAATTACCCTCGTTTTTTCTCTAATGGAACTAACCCACACATCGATTTTCTTCCCTAAAGGAAAAAGATGTTGCCTTATAGCATAATCAGGTGAGCACTGTAGTGACAGTAGGTACAGGGGTTGGAGAATGAAAGAAATGCTAAAGCATTTCCCTGAGTGGAAATAATTTGCTTGCTATTCACTTTACTCACTTTCATAGGACTTTAAAATTAAAAGTGTTTTGAGTATGCTATACCAGTGGTCCACTTTTACAAGCATTCTGAAAGCTGGACATTTTTCTAATGCATTAGAAAACTGATGGACCTGTGCAGCTGTTTATCCAGACTATTTCTCCAAAGTACACCACAGAAAGAGCTAGGAAATTTCACCTTTGGTCTGAGGCTAAACTCAAAAGTTTCCCCAAACTTCCCTATCTTGGATTCTATGTTCTATCAGTCAATCAATCCCAGAACGACACTTACTAAAACTCCACTGGGAGCACAAGACAGGTACAAGGAGAAATAAAGGTTTCAGCTACCTGCCCGAGAACCTTACAGTCAATCCTGGTGAACAGAATACACACTCGTAAGGGAAACATCAGGTCACTTTAACCAACATGCAAATGTATGCAGATGCATTTGGACCAGCGTCACCACAAAAAGAAGAAATGTCATGTAACTTCTAGCATGGAGCAGCATTGTTAACTGTGAGCAGGGAATGACCTGGGATTCAGCCTGTCAAAGCAGTTCTAGCTTTGGTTTTACCCTAACAGTATGAACTGGGGCTGGCCACTGAATTAGCCCTGGAATTCTATTTTCCACATAAAATGAAACATTTGGTCCTTAGTCATTTTTGAACTCTGGAAAGACAAGTACTTATTTTTTTCTTCTCCCAAGTGAACTCTAATATAAATGTGAATCCAAGACTTTCTCTACGGATCATGACAGGTCCCTTAAACTATGTGATGGAATTCTGGAGCTGCCAAGGACACAAATTTAATCCTCTAATCCAGACATTTTTTTAAGACATCTTGTTCCATTAAAGTGTGAACCGCAGCCAGGTGTGGTGGCCCACACCTGTAATCCCAGTACTCAGGAGGCTGAGGCAGGAGGATTGCTGCAAGTTGAAGACCAGCTTGAACTATATAGTGAGATTCTTTTTCAAATAAGACAGACCGAAAGAAATAAAGAAATAAATGAAGGGAGGGAGGAAATCCTAGAGCTAATGTGGTACAGAGACATCCATTCTGAGATTTGAATGCAGTTCAGCTAATAAATGATAGTAACAGAAGCTGAGACATCATAGCTTTGTATTGTATAGACACGAGAGCAATAATTTTTCTGCAGGATAGTCTTTCCTTACAACTTCACTGGAAAAACAATAAGGAAAATACAAGGCATTGTAGCTGATCCTTCATGTTCCATTTCAAAAGTCCAAAGATGTACAATACTGAATCAGCATGGGCAGTTTCTTTTACAAAGTACAGTGCCCAGGTTTTAAGCAATCTTTAAAATATAAATACAAAGGAGAGGAAATCACGCAGAGAAAACTGTCCCAAAAGAGTATTTAAAATGTAAATTATGTTGTTGATAATAACACATGCCCATGAAAACCAAATGCTGGAAAAGCAGTTACACTTCCTACTTGAGTGGACAATTATAAGAATCATTTTTGGCAGTGACTTTCATATTTTCAATTTATCATGAACTACTATGAACTTACTATGAGATGTTGCCAGTCAGAAGAGAAGAGAAGAATTTTCCTTTTCCAGAGGAGAGTAAGCTCTCCCGAAACAGCATGGGAAATAAACATTCTGTTGATGCTAGGTGAAAAAAGGCAATCAACTTCAACTCCTGCTGAACTGATTCAATCTTTGCCTTCACTTGTTTGGGTATCATTCTTCTAAATCAAGTGTGTTTAATTCTTCTAATTCATCCAGGTCTTCCCCAGTAAAAAGCTTTTCATCAGCAGGAACAGCCCCAAGGGTTCCACTTTTCTGTCTCTCCACTCGGGTGCCCTCCTCCAAGTCACTTCGCTCATTACTTACAGCCCTACCTCCAAAAGCTTCGCTCAGTTTGTTTTCATCTTTATCTGAAGCACATGTGCTGAAGTTTTCAAGACTGTCTACAGTAATACCTGGCCCATCTAGCTGTCTTAGGACATACAGACTTAAATCTGTCATCTATGCTCACGGAACCATGAACCTCATCACCACCTGCTGAGTGTAGCGCGAATCTTGTGTTGTCTCATCCTCATCACTGACCAGTTCAGGATGGTTCAAAACACCTCATAAACACTAAAAACTAGTGCCTTTCTAGCTTTGAAATCAACTTTCCTTCTTTCCATATTTCGTTGAAGTATGTGTCTTTTCTTTTTCATCTACTCATGAAAAGACTGTAGAGTGATATTTGGACCTAGGGCAGCATACTTCTTTCAGTGAGATCTTCTAATGAAATATCTTGTTTCTCTTCTTTCTTTTTACCTTTTTTCAGCACAAATCCAAGAGGAAGTGCACGATGATACTACAGTTATCACCCGCTCCAGGGCACATCCCAAACCAGCCATACTTGTTATTTTCAATACCTTCAAGGAAATGCTGACAGACTGTTTGAATTTTTGCTTTTTTCTTTTTTGCCTCACAGCACTTCTTGTTCACTACTTCTTCGAGCTTTTTCTCATTACAATTATCCATTGTATCTTTTTCAAGTTCTTTATCTTTTGTACCAATGTAAATACTTCGTTTTTCACATTTTCTCTCCAAAGTCAGGTCACGAGAGAACTTGCACTTATCTCCTTCAGGACAGTTTTTGCGTGAAGAAGGCACATAGCCTGGATTTGGGATCTGTTTACTTATTTTTTGAGCAGCAACTACAGGTCTGGACAGGTTATTTAGCTCTTGCAATCATCTTTCTTCATTTTCTATGCAGCTTCACATTGTACTATCTGACATGATTTTAACTTAACTTGAGTAACAGCCTTGATAAACTTCTGTTGCTTTGTTCTTTGTTATTATTTAGACAGAGCGTTTTGTCTTCAATAATCTTTTTCTGCTCTGCCTTTCTGCTCTGCTTCTTGGGGTGCACTGTGGGGAGAGGTGACACCAGCCAGACCTAAGGAAAGATGAACGTTGGGCAGAAAAGGAATTTCGCACCGCACGAGGAAGAAGACCGGAAGCCAGCTGCGCAGCAACTCAGCACACGGAAAGCAAGTCGCTCCTTAGCCACTGAATCACGACCATTTGCGACAGGTTGGGGTAGCAGAAGTATTCAACATCCGTAATCTATTAAACAAGCAGTTTGGGTAATTTTCAATACAGATTTATAGTATAGTATTCATAAACATTTATTTTGCACCTTGTATATGCCAAGCACTGTTTCCAAGTGCTGAGGTTTCAATCCCTTGAGGACTATTCTGTCTAATAACCTTTTTGGGCAGAAAATGTTCTTCAGTTTGAGAAACATCAAAGAAAGCAAGATAAGAAGGACATAGATTGTTTACAGTTAGAACTTTAACCACAGATTTTAAAAAGAATCTAAATAGAGCTGATCAGGACAGATTTTCTGCACCACACATCTATAAGGTAAGGCCCCAGTATAGAGAACTGGTGGATCCCTGACTCCCAAGCCCGAGCCACCAAGGGGCCCTGAGCACTGTATTAGTAGGGACAGACAGCAGAGGGGAAACGCTGTGAGTGAACAAGCTTCACTGGCTGTTGTATTCTGAGGTGGGGCTCACACAGGGATTCACCCCATCCCACAACCCTGACCCTGGTTACTTCCTTATATTACACTGTACTCCAAACTCACTTCTCATACCTGTCCTTTATTACAACGGAAACTTTCAAAAAGACCAGAAAATATTGATCGACTGGAACACCTCTTGTGTAGATAGGTCTCATAATGGTTCTTTCCTATAGAACTCAAATATTTCTTAGTAGTTTAGTTGAATGTAATTCAGTATCGGGATTAAAGCAGGGTGGTTGTTAACTCATTAAGAAGTGTGTAAGCTATAACATCAAATTCTAACATTCATAACAAGGCAAGGGAGTTACTATATGCATTTTGGAAGCACTGTAATGAATGAGAGAATAGAAAAGTCATAACAAACTGAATCTCCTTTTATATTTGCAAGTATTTATTTGTAATTACTTATGTTTCCAGACACATTTATTTAAATGTATTAAAATTTATAATGTAGACATTTGACAAATAATATAATAAATACATAAATATATTTATAATATAAACATGCATTACATATAATAAATGTATATGATCTAATATTTCATATACTTATTACCTATAATTATATTATGTACTTATGAAAAGAATCCCTTGAACACCTTTTAGGTGGTACCAAGATCACTTTGGAATTGAACATTTATTAATTTCCTCTCATAACTTCATCATGTGAATTCCTCCAGACAATGAGAACTCTTGCACACATTTGTGCTCATTAGTGAAACTGCATCTAGTATAATCCTTCTTTCTGTAGCCTGTTAAGGAGCTGAGGTAAGTAGACTCTTTAATATATATTACCACTAAATACAGGTTATCACTAACTATGGGCAAAATTTACTTCTTTGGTAAATCATTATTTAGTGCAGAAAATTCCAAACATATGCAAATTCAGAAACAACATAATCATAAACTCCCAGGGATCATTATCTAACTTTACTTATTAACAACTAAAAGCCACAATAATTTAATTTATATGCCTACCCACTTTCTTCTCAGCCCATGAATAGATTATTTTGAAGCAAACCTATAATACTGTACATTTCATGCTTAAATATTTCAGTGTATATTTCTAAATCATAGGACTCTTTAAAAAAAAAAAAACTCTTGCAACCCTAAGACTATTATTATACTTTTAAAAAATTAATGATAAATACTTAATGATATCAAGTATCCAGGAAGTGTTCAAATTTTCCTATTTTTTTCTTTCATTTTTTGCAAGATTTATGTTCTAATTATTTAGAATAAAGTCACTGCACTTTAATAACTGGTAAGTCCCTTAAATTTCGTTTCATCTATGGTAGAAGTATCCAATAAGAACGTAATAGAAGCCATAGCTACATTTAAAATGTAAAAAAGCCAGGTATGGTGGCACACACATGTAATTCCAGTACTCTGGGAGGCTGAGACAAGAGAATTGCTAATTAGAGCCCATCCTAGCAATTTAGTGATTTAGCAAAACCCTGTATCAAAATAAAAAATTAAAACATCCTGGGGATGTAGCTCAGTGGGAAGGGCCTGGATTCAATCTCTAGTACCAACAAAATTTTAAAAAGTATAGAATAGTATAATTAATTTTAATTTCACTCAATATATGCAAAATATTATTTCATTGTGTAACATATAAAAATTATTACATTGTTTTTGAACTGACTCTTGAAACTTGGTATGTATTTTGCACTTCCAGAACATCTCAGTTTATGCTAACTATATTCCAAGGATTTGCTCTCCACACACATGAAGTGTCTACCTATTGAAGAATATGCAAGATAGATTTACATTATGAGGCATAAGTTTTGTGTAATCAAATAAGCAAACCAACAAAGCAGTATAGACAGGATTTTTGTGTAACTCTTCCTTACAAAAAGTGAGATGATCCTCTACAGTGTGTGATATACGCAGGTGATAGCTTTGTCTTCCAAAGCCTGAGTGAGACTCCTGTGTGCCCATAGTCATTTGGAAATACAATCCTTCATAACAGGAGTGTACCATAGAATAGTAAAACATGATGGGAAGGAAAACTTGTCCAGGACGACATTGTGGAGTTGGCTTCAGCCATAGGAAACTGGTGGCCAATTCTGCTAGACCTTTCTGCTCATATAGAGGGCAAACAAGAGAGCGTACATGATCTAACTTCCATCTCCCAATGCTGAAGGATAAGCCCCCAGGCAGTTCTAGGTGTAAATGTATGTGTTAGTTTCCAATGGTTTTGTGGAATAGATAAGCCCAGGAGACAAACAAGAAGTCTCTGCCTGGGACAAAGACCAAGTGCTTGGAAATTCCGATCCCAATGGCTGTGCTGACCAAAGCTGCCAGGCACTGCAACAGCTGGTGAAGTTAAAACTAAGACCAAGAGGAGTCTGCAGTGGAACACCACATGTGTCTATTAGGATGCACTTATAACTTGGAAGTAAATAAATGTTAAATGCAAATGAAAATCATTTCCAGAGATCTGACAGCTTTGACGGGGAAAGGTGTGCACAGTTAAAAAGGTATCAGAAGAGTGAAAGAAAAAAAAATACTACAAATATTACTTCAGTTACACTCTCATATATATTAACATTTTTAGGGTCTCAGAATTCTTCAAACATAATCAACAATATCTGAAATTCTAGACAGAATGTGTAACATTTTGTTTTTTATATTTTTATCTTTATTGTATTCTTTTTGTTGTTCTGGAATTCATCAGATTTTCACAATATGTGCAGCAATGAATCAGTCCCTAGAAATCATATGTATTGAATGAGCAATGCATTTTAACTACCTATAGATGACATATTTCATAAAAATTGTGTAATGAGAGCTGGAAGAAACCTAAGATTATGTTTCAAACTGATGCCATTAAGTGATGCAAAAATTTCCCTGGAGCTCCTTCACTCAAAGTGATCATTCAATATATACTACTACCAGCAAATAAATATGAAATACCCTGTTTTAAGCATCTTCTTTTGCCCGAATGTTTAGAGCTGGCGTAAAGCTAGGCTGCTAATAATCCGCCTTCCACCAATAAGGGCTGCTAGCTTACATATGACATACTTTAGCTTGCAAATTGTTAAACTCAAAGATGCCAGGTTCTGTAAAATACTTTTACCAATTCTATGTTGTAAAACTTTTATGATCCTAGTTACCTACCTAGCCATGTACTATAACTGACATGTCATCTCTAGGAATGAGCTTTACTGTCCTTTAAAATGTCTGTGATGGTTATAAAAGCAATTGTGTTTATGAATGCTGCACATATTATGAGATCTCCTCTGTACACATCAAAGCCTGATTCTTGTTAAGTAACTGGCTAAAAATATTACTGCTCTGGGACAAAAATGATTAGTCTGGAAATGTGGACAGACTTAGACACTCGTCTTGCATCCCAATGATAATGCTGCAAATTATAGTCCAATTTCCCTTCCCTATACCTTTCCTGAAGAGGGTGAGAAATTTATGCTGAAGGAGTTACTAAACTTATTTGCATAATAAAGAGATGAGAAACATCCTATGGAGAAGAAGGAGGAAGAGGAAAGGAAAACCTGTAGAGTAGAGAAGAAAGAGTAGCATTGCCCTGGGAGTTGGGGGTAAAGAAGAGGAGAAAGGATCTGATTGGTGGGAAAAAAAATGAAGCAGGGAAGCAGGATGTCAACACCACTACGGACTACAGAGTGAGCTCCCTTTCAGTGTTCTTTACAGGAAGTTCTAAAAAAAGCCCTTTTAAATCTGTGCTAGCCATCTATTAATGCTCTCCTTAATTGTTTTGTGTGTCTTGGTGTTTGCAAGCGCTACCCCTCCTCTCCTTCAAATGAAAGCCAAGTTGTGTAGGCTGTTAACCAGGTATCCTCGTTGATGATTTACTTGGCTTTATGTCTTGGTTTGTAATATTTGCATTAGCTGCTTTTTTTTAAGAGCTGATCTTTTTTTTAAAAAATGTGCCTGGGCTTAGATTTAAAATATTTCTTCAAAGTGTAATTATTGTATCCCAGGGTAGCCTCGTTGATAATTTACTTGGCTTTATGTCTTGGTTGTAATATTTGTATTAGCTGCTTTTTTTAAGAGAGGACCTTTTTTTTAAAATGTGCCTGGGCTTAGATTTGAAATATTTCTTCAAAGTGTAACTATTGTGGTTAAGTTTCCACTGTATTGCTAGTTATTTCATTTTGTTCACTAGACACGCGTTGAGTGCCAAGCATGTGGCAGGCCTGACCCCAAGAACTGAGAGTTAGTGATGATCAATGATCAGACCTTGCATCAAAAACATTATAGCTGCCAGTAATGGTGCTGGAATATGCTCCTCAGCACCTGAGCAGAACTGTTTAAACACACATATATATTAACATTGGCATTCACAGTACTGCAAACCCTGATCTGAGAAAGCTCCCAAGTCAGAGCACCCACCAAGACAACCTGAACTCTGGATAGTTATGCATAGGGTGGATGAAAAGTGAAAAATTTAGTCATTCATCCAGACATATTGGCAATACTGAGAAGGTTCTGGGCAATTGTCTGATTTCCTTCACTTTCATCTTGAAATTTGACCTTATGTAGCCATATGTTGAGTGTTAGCACTTTCAGGAATGCACGCCCTTGGCTTCAAGGGCACTTTCATTCGATTGAAGGTGATAACACAACTGGAATTGAGTCATGGCATGTGATGTATTCCTCCCATTCCAGTAAAAATGGTTGGAGGATGTTCAACACCTGAAATTAGCCAGAACTTCCAGTTATACATCTCCTCCTTAAATTTATCACTTCAGAACCTGAATTTTCTTGACATGGAAATCTTTTTTAAATAAATACTTGGAACTGGGAAGGTGCCCAGCACATTAATCCTTGAACCATACAAAGGGAATCATTTTGTAAATGGAAATAAGTCCTTTAATATAAACTGGGCAATCATTCAATCCCTAAGCCTCGATTTGCAATATCCTATTTAATCCACTGAGTGTTCTGTTCTTTTCCACTCATCCAGCTTGAGCCACAACTATGTTGCTTCTCATTCTGCTCTCTGTGGATTTTTTTCCTTATCATGACTTAGCGGCAGCCAGAAGAATAGTATCAGTGCCTGGAAATGAATTATGAATCATTCATTAGTTTCAGAATCCAAAGGGATAAGGAAAGCAATAATCTTGAATATACCAGTATTTTTTCATTCTCTTTTTATAAGAAAAATGCTCTAATTTGTAAATTTGCCATAAACTTTCCTTGTAGAAGTCAAAGGGACAGATATCCTGAAAAGAATGGGCAAGAATAAAAAGTGAGGCAGGTGAGTGAGATGTGTTAAAATGTATCTTTTTTAGATAGAATTTGTATGGGCAGTGTAAGGGCCAGGATGTAGAAACTAGGCAGTATGGATATTGTAGCTTTATCTTTAAAATTTGGCTTGCTGCTTTCTACCGAGTGAAATGTAAACAGAAAGGCAGCATGTTCTTTCTCTGCTGTGAGTCAAACCAGCCCCAATGTCTGAAGGCCCATTCAGGGATGAAGGCTGGTTCGTTCAGAGATGACCTTGTGATCCTACAGAGAACTACTTTTGTATTTGAAAAGCTCAGCCTAAGCCAAAAATAAAAACAATGTTATCTGAGAGTTCCCCTCATACACCAAAGTAAACTAAGTTAAATAAGTGGTAAGTCTGACTTAACATTTAAAAAAATCTATGACAGGAAAAAAGGGATCATTCAAAAATGAACATGGTCACACTTTGTGTAAGATGCAAAGTGAAAACTGACTGAGTATGAGTAAGAGTTTGTGTCTTTATAATTCAGCGCTGCAAAGGCACTTGACTAACTTTTTTTGTTAAAGTCAGTGATCCTGTTCTGTATGTAAAAAAACTAAGTCATATACAGCCTCGTTAACAAATATCAGATTTGAGATGTATTGTGACATTCTCAATCATAAACTTTTATAGTAAAATTTTGTTAGTGTAGATTTATTGGTCCTCAGAAGGTCTAGTTATTTTTAGTTTTCCTATCTCAAAGTGCATTTTTTAATCCCAAATCTCGTTCACAGTCAGTTACTGAATTTCTCATTTAAGCCAGAGTCCATGGTTTGCTCTCCTCGTGTCCATTTGACTCCTGCCTTCTTCATTAGTAGAACTCTGCTAATGAGGATTGCCAGACTTAGGGGAAAAAAGCTATGTATAAAACAATTAATTAATGTTTTATTAAAAAATGTACCAAATGTTGCACAAAAGATCCCTCCTTAAATTTTAATTTCAGATAAGCAACTTGATAATGTTTAGTGTTTCACAAATATTATACACTTATATCAAAATATTATTTACCTGAAAACAAATTTAATTGGGAACTCCTTAGTAGGCATTTCCATTAATCACTTACGTTTCTACACAGCTAAGACTGTATTTCCAAGCCCCAAATTATGATGTGATCAAATTCCACCAACAAAGTGGAAGTTTATGTAGAGTGGTGCTCCTAGAAAGTGACCTTGAAAGAGAGGGGGGTGACTTCTTCTTTCTTCACTCCATTCTGCACACTGCTGTCAGAGAACATAGGACAAGGGGCAGAAGAGCAGTGTTGGGTCATGAAGAACAGAGCCTACCATAGCTCTGGTAGGGGAGAAAGGAGCTCTGGGGCCTGACAGTGTCCTGTTGTTACTATATCAGCCCTAGACAACCTCTCTATAAATGGAGGTGGGGGAGGGAGGGAGGGGAGAGGCTTCTGTCTTATTTGGATCATCATTTCTTCTGTTCTAGTCAATTTAATCTAATTCCCGTTGAAATAGAAGTTTACATCCTTAATGATTTGTGAGCACCCTAAAACGAAGACCTGTAGAACACGAAAATCTGTGGAAAACAAAGTATTTGACACACCCATGAATGCTCTAGTCACTTGGATTCTCACTGTCCCTCTAGCTTTCTCTACATGAAACAGATTTCCTTAATTTCTAAAATCCTAAGACTTCTAACTTCCCTCCTGTTTTCCTCTCACCAGTCTCAAAAGTTAGCCTTAGTAGTAAAGAAAACAAAATGATTGTGACAACTGGTGTCCTAAAGCGTGAGCACCAAGATGAATCGTGATTAGCAGTTTCCTGAGGAGATTGGGTAACCGCCTCAGTAGGAGTCCTTGATTGATGCTTCATGTGTATACTGTCAGGTGGTAGACCTGAGAATAGTGAATTAAAATAATTTAATATTATGGAGAAACTTTGGCTTTGGAAAAATGTAAAAATAAATTTCTAATAATAATGAAACCTTGTCTAAAGTGTAAAAGACCAATATATGATCCCCCTGAAGTTTCCCAGGTCGGATACGTTTTATGTAAAATTCACTGCCCTAAAGGGCAATGTCAAATTTTTTTCAGTGTTTGAGACTTGCCAACTTCAACATTTCTCTTGATGCCATGAGAAATGTTGCCACTGGCCAACATTCCACATAAGTAGGAAGGCAAAAAATGGTGTTAAATGGTAGAGCTATGAGAACAGGAGTCTCTAAATACTTATTAACATATTTTTTCAGAATCTTTGCAAGAAGACTTAAATTTTATTCATTAAAGGGGATAAAATATATAGAAAGGAGATGAACAAAAGATGTTCAAATGTAACGAAAGCAAATTTAAGGGGAAAGGAAGGTATTAAGAAGGCTATGAATTATGCATTTTGTTATAATAAAAACACAACCATCACTGGTAGACTTTCGCAAAGATTAAAAATTTTACTCTGGTTAGAATCTGTAATGAATTGATCCATTTTGCCCCAAAATTCATTTTGTCCACTTAGATCTTCAAAATTTGACCTGTTTGGAAATAGGTTCTTTGCAGATAAAATGAGTTAAATTGAGGTCACACTGGTTCAGGTGGGCTCTGAAGTCAATGAATAGTGTCTTTATATAAGAAAAAAGACCGAGGACTCACAGAAATATATATCGGCAAGTAGATCAGATCTGGGAGTGATGCGGCTACAAGCTAAAGAATGCTGATGACACCGGCAACCACAGAAACTAGATTGTTGTGGACAGTTGCCCTCAAACCCTTCAGAAGGAACCAACCCTGCTAACATCTTGATTTGAGACTTCCGGTCTTTAGAACCATAGGAGAATTGAATTCTATTATATTAAGCCATCCAGTAATTGGTGCTCGGTTATGGCAGCCCTAGGAAATTAGTATCTCATCCAGTGCCCCTCACCTCAGAAAGCAGCCATTTGCGGAGGATATCACTGGATCACACAGCACTCTGAATTTCAATGCTTATTTTTCAGCTCCTTTGTGTCTTAATGCATGGATCCTATTGACAAGCACTTTTTTTTGGAAAATCTTTGTTCATTTAATAACCTTTTGTTCTGCCTGCCAAGTTGGTATGACTGTTAAATTATGGCTTTTGTTGAAAGCTTAGTTGCTTATGTTTGTATTTTGTGGCTCCGTTGCCTATTTTATTTTTAAAAGAAAGTGAAATAAATGGAAATGAAGCAAAGCAAAATTTAATCAACATTTCAAGGTCTCTAATCCTCTCCAAATATAATAATGCAATCAGTGTCTTACATTTGCTAAGCTTGTGGGATCAGAGATATAGAAGGTTTGCACATGACCTACCCTTTCCCTAACCAAGAGTGTTGACCCTTGCCTCTTCCTCACACTGGCAGTCTATTAGGGGCAAAACAGAACTGTATTCTTTTCCATGGGTAAAATCTATGATCTGGTTTCTGATGGTGAGGATCTCTTTGGAAAATATCACTCCACCTTTTTTCAAATCAGCACTAACTGAGAAAAATCATTACTTCCAGTTAAACTGGAAGTACAAAAGGATGCTGAAGATGTGTTTCAAATTTAATGAAAAGACACATTACATTTTCTGTATTATACACAAAGTGATAAGAAATCAAATATGAAACATATGGAAGTAGTAATATTGATTGTATAAGGATTCTGAATAATTTTGTTTCAAATGACTCAATTCAAATCTTCTAAACTCAAATCTACTGAATCCAGAAGCATTCCAAGAGGAACCCGTGTACTTATTATTTACCAAAATTCAGAAATTTAATATTTGTATGTTTTTAAAATTATTTTAGAACTTTTAATGTCATAAGTTCATTAATAACCATATCTTGAGGGGAAAATCTAAGAGGATAGTGGCAGAAAAATGCTTAATCTTTCTGACTACCCGCATAAAAGCAGGTAGAGCAACTACATAGGAAATCAATAAACTACGGTTGACCTTAAACTCCAAAATACATATATTACACAAAACAGAAAGATATGATCTGTGCCAATAGCATAAGTCCGCTGCAATCTCAGTAGCAGTGAGGAAGGAGGCAGAGGAGCCAAAGTGCCTGAGGACTTGAAGGCAGGAGAACTGCAAATATTTTTCCTTTCACAGCACCACTTTCAGTTACTGTGCTGCTTCATGCTGCATTGCTGACTCCCACCTGGCCTCTAACGTAAATTTAACCTACCATCCTGAGTAATGCCAAAGGAGGAGATCTGAGTCTGATCAAGCCTCGAGGTCCAGTTACCAATTTTTGGAAAAATTGAGAATAAAGAAGCATGTTATATGGAAGTATAAATATGCAATCTGTTGATATCTTGAGTTTGGAAAATTGTCCAAGTGAAATTTCTTCAATTCCCAAAGAAAAATTGAAGAAAAAGGGAGAGACGGTGGGATATTACATAGATTTTAAAAGATATTAAAACTACTTGTGGGGGCTGGGGATATAGCTCAGTGGAATAAGTGCTTGCCTAGCAAGCACAGGGTCCTGAGTTCGATCCCCAGTACCGCAAAAAAAAAAAAAAAAAGTTTAAAACTACTTGTGGCTGGTTAAAAGGGGCAAGTGTAAACATGTTATACACACTTATATGATGACAATACAAAACCTACAAAGAAATCCAAGGAAGTGTTCTGTGTAAAATACAAGATAGTGGTTACATTTTGGGGACAGAGAAGGGGCTGTCCTTGGGCTGGGATGCACTGAGAACTATCGTAAAGGACTGGCTTCTATTTTGATAATTGTTGACAACTTTCAAGCCCCATTCTTCTCTCCATTCTGCCCCACATCCGGACAGTTAAAGCCCATGTGCCTCCTTTGACATCATCAGGAAGTCCAGACCACGCAATTTATGTTAAGTCCTGCTGGAAACCTACCCTCTCTCCCCAGGAAGCTTCATTTTATGAGTAAGAAATCTCTTCAACCCAATTCATGCATGTAGGTATTGTCAACCTCAACATCTAAGCCAAAGTTCAGGGAGGGGGTTGATCCTGACCAGCATAACCACAATTAGGCTTCCAAGGGTAGCCAGGGAAGTTCTATTTTTTGACCCATTGCATTTATTAAATCATACTACATAAAATAGAACTAGATGCTGAAAGATAATCAAGAAAACTCCCACAGGCACCCGCAGGACAAAATGAATCATTTGTTTGTTATCATTTTGGAGTTTTCTGGACCCAAATAAATTATCTAGCAGAGAAAAATGCAATTAGTAAGTGGTTTGTGGGTAGCTAGAGTTTTAGCTGCCCCATATGATTTCTAATCTCATCTTTCTCCTATTCTGTGTTAATTTTCTTCCATCTCTATCTGGTTTGGGCAGGGAGTCAGTCACAGAGCCCTAGCGTGATCAAATATAACCCACTCTGGTGTTAAGGGAACACCTTGGGTTTGCCGAATCTGATTGATTTCTTTCTCATCACAGTGATTGTTATCCATGCCCCTTTGTTCAAAGATCAGTTAATTTATTTATATTTATATTTGTATTATTTATGGGCTCTTATTCTATCTGTTGATCTCTTTGTCTGTTATTTTACCACACTGTCTTGATTGCTTAGTTTTCATGTAGGTCTTGAGGTTGAGTGGAGCATGTTCTCTGACTGTGTTTTTCTTCAATATTAAGTGAGATGTCCTGGAATTTCTGTCTCTCCATATACATTTTATAATCATTTTGCTGATATCCACAAAGTTTGATTGGGAATCTGTGAATCAAATTGAGGACAAGTGAAAACTTGATAATACTAAATCTTGCTATCCATGAACATGGATTATCTCTTCATTTATTTAATTCTGTCATGATTTATTTCATCAGAGTTGTGACATTTTCCATATATAGTGTATATGTTTTATTAAACTTATACCTAAGTATTTTATTTGGGAGGAAGCAACTACTGTGTTTGTGCATTTGTAAGTTCAGTTTCCTCTCCTTGATTGCTGGTGTATAGGAATATGATGACTTTTTACATGTTAAACTTCTATCTTGAAACCTTTCTATCATCATTCATTAACTCTAGGACTCTTTTTAATTCTTTCAGAATTTCTGCAGAGACAATCATGTCATATTTGAACAAAAAACTGGTATGTCTTCCTTTTGGGCCTGTGCACCTTCCCTCTCCCCCATTTTCAGTGATGTGTTTATCTCTATATACAGCACATAGCGGCAGTTATTTTCTTTGCCTTTCAAAGATGCCATCCACCAATTTGTGGTTTTATTATTTCTGTTGTGATCAGCTACCAACTTAGTTGTTCTTTCTTTATAGGAAAGCTCTGTTTTTCTCTAATTGCTTTTCAAAAGATCCTTTTTGTCTTTCATATTATGCATTTAGGCTTGCAAGGAACCCCAATTTATATCACACTCGTTTGATTCTTTGGCCAACAAGAGCTGTATGTTCTTATCTCAGGGTTTTGCTCCTACTCTTCATGCTCCAGCCTCCCTCTCCTACTATGCCCTTTGCCATCTGTGCTGAAGGGAATGATGAAGGCAATCTCCCCGCCCCACGAGTTGTAGGCATTCTGGCCTCTCTCTGCTCTGAGTTAGCTTTGGGGAAGAGGACAGGTTTCCTTCGCAGGCCCTGGCCTCAGTGGCAAGTTGTGTGCTTGGTGGGCAGAAATGCTGCTTCAGTTATAAGCTGTCTGCACTTGAGGAGGATGAGAAGCCCTGGTTCCTCTTGCCCCTTGGAGGTGTTTAGAAACAGAGCTACCAAATGACACAAGTTGGCAGCCCAGCTTGTCCTCACCCTGCCCTGTGGCAGGCCACAAAACTATCTAGGTTAGTTGCACCTGCTGACGAAGAGCCTGTGACCACAGGCCATGCCGGCTGGGCAGCCTTCCAGCAGGGGAATCTGAGCATTATCAGACTCCCGCTGAGCAGTCCTAACCCATGTGTGGGGCAAAAGAAGAAGGGGTTCCTGAGAAATCTGAATTTCTGCCATCAGTGACCATTATGCCATTTTGACTTTTCCACAGGAAAAGTCAAGGAACTACAGAGGCTTCCTTCCTCTCTCAGAATGTATAACTGTCTGCCTCGAAATGTGTTCAGCCAGGCAGCTGGTCAGAGAAACAGGTGCCAGACTTAGAGCAAAATCTGGGTCTGTGTTGTGGTCTTCCTGTTTCTTTGCATAAGTATCTCTATTGAGAGCTTTTATTCTGAAACTCCTTTTGAGAAAATGAAAGTAGACTAACATGCCATCTAGTGATATGCCACCTACAATTATCATCGAGAAGCATGTCTCCTGTAAGTTTAAACTTTTAGATATGAGCTCGTAATGATTCTAGTTTTCAAAACCTTCTAGTTAGTGTTATCCATTAAAATACCCATAGCTGCTACCTTCCTCAGTAAGCAATAGAAGAAACTGATTCCTTTGCTCACTATAGCTGTATATTATCTCTGGGTTTTGCTCATAATTTTCATGCTCCTTCTTACTCCTTCTACCTTGCCCTTTGCCTTCTGTGCTGAAGCTGGTAACATCAGATTCCCGTGTGAGTGACGTGTGCCATCTCTTCCCACCCTGTGCGTTGTAGGCTTTCTGGCTTCTTTCTGCTCTGAGTAAACTCTAGAGATGAGGATAGATAAATAAAAGTATTTGTCCATTTTATAAATACTTTTGAGCACTTAGTGTTGCGTGCCAGGCACTGCTTTAGGTGTCAGGGATAGAAGAGGGAAAATAGTGGACAAGATCCAGGCCCGTATAGCATTTGTATTTCAACTGAAGAGACAGAACGAGGTGGCTGCAAAAATGAAGTAAGCACAAAGTGGGATGGATGTAATGAAAGACTCTTAAGGATCTCAGCTGGAGATTAAAAAAGCTTTGTTACATTTCTTGCCACAATACAGCACAATTATCTGTATTTTCTTTTGCCTCCTCATGAGACCCCAAGAACCTCCAAGTCACAACTAAAACTTGTTTTTATCTTAGTCTCTCTAGTACTTAGGCGAGAGCCTGACCTGTGAAAAGTACTAAGAATCTTGAGGGTGAACATAGGAGTGTTTGTGTCAATGATGAATTAACGAAGTACTGGGGCATTGGTGAGAAATGATTATACTTTATGCATGATGCCTAAAGCACTAATCACCTCTACATCTCACGTTGTTATCTTAATAGAATTTTGTGTTTAATCTTCAAATGTTATGTTTCCATTCTATCTTGATTCAAAGGGTAGGTCTTACGGGAGAATAATCCAGTTTTCCTGATTATCCTCCAGTCAGACAAGAGTGAGACACAGCAAACCAGGACTGTACACATTAAGCTGTATAATCGGTACTGGAAGAAACCGTAGAAGCCTGATGGTGCTCCTAGAAGTGAAGTTCCCTGTTCTCAGGTTTCTTGTCACCTTCCTTTTAGCTGCTGGAATAGCCTGTTTCAGTCCCGACTGCTGACTAAATGAGCAACTGTGTTTTGTTCCTCTTCCCCTCCATCTCCCTTTCCTCCCCACCTCTGCCATCCTGCCTGTTCACTGTGCAGTTGCTTCCTTGAATTTCACGTCACTCTGGAATTTCCCCATGAAAGGGAAAAACTGTACAAGGGAAACTGTTCTTTTAGAACTTTGTTCTTTGAAAACTGCCTAGCTCCGTAACTGCTTCATGGCTTTGAAATTACTTTCTTGACCTCTGTAACAATGACAATGTAACCAAATATGCAGGATGCCTGATTGTACCATTGTACCAAGCTTCATAAACTGGTGATCATTAATCTACTCTGGTAACTGATGATCTCACCCTGCTGGCTAATCAGAAGAACTGCCAGGCTGTTCTGTCTCATCTTTGTACCTCCGGCTTGTGCATTGTATAAAAGCCCTAGACCGGCAGAGAGTTTTTGCTCTATATCTAGGGACATTGATGCTAACATCAGGTTTTATTGCTCCTCACCTACACTGGCAAATACTGTACCTGTGGGACCCTGATGGTATTTTTAGAGCTGGTCTGGTCCTATCTCAGTCCAGGGTCCTTTGGGCTCTCTTCACATCTGATGGGAATGTTTCTACAAAAACCCTGTTTCTCGGAGAAAAGAGTTACTTTACTCTTGCTGTAGTTTTAGTGCTGAGAAGTCTATTGCTTTTCTTGAGAGTACCCTGCAAACTATGATGCTGAATGTGTGGTTCAGGAGTCCAAGAGTGGATCTTCTTTCTGTCTGGCAGGTGTTTTGTAAAGGATTATCACTATTCTGTCTGCTGTGTTAGTAAGAGGTATTCTGGTTCTTGTTTTTAATTCTTTCTGGGAACGTGGCACTTCCTGTGTAGAGGATGAACTGAAAATAAAAACCACAGTAGCCTTTGGCAACACCATTCAGCATTCTGTTGTATTCAGTTATATGTGGTAGACCTTTGAAAAGTTAGAATTTGGTGGTTAGTTCAGAACAAATCAAGAAGAAGGGACTGAAATAACGAAAGGGCTCAGAACATATCTCTTTCTAGTTTCCATGACAAGAAATATGTCCTTCCTCTCCTCTTGAGACTCCACTCTCAGAGCATTGGCCACCTCCAAATTTGGACCCTCCTCCCACCCTACACACCCTTGGAAAGCAAAGAGCCTTGTACCTGAGTTCCTAAGACAGTGTCCTCCTCTTGGCATTCTAGAAAATGCCTTGGTGATTGAACCAGCTCTCCACTTTCAAGTTATAGAATGAAGAATGTACCACAGGACAATCTAGAAGGAGTGGAAAAGAAATTACAAACATTGCCTTTCTATTTCTTTTCTTACTCAAGAAAAGTTCAAATGTGCAGAAAACAAAGCTACAGTGAACTCCACATATTCAAATATATTTTTACTTCACTCTTTTGATTCTATTTCATGTCTTCTTAATATTTAATATGTTACAGTATGCATAATGCATAGAGTAGTCCATTATACAATTTACTCACACAGATAGATAGATAGATAGATAGATAGATACACACATATATTTGGCATTGTGCTCAAAATGTTTCACATATAAAGGTAAACATCAAAATGTTTAGTGACTATGGTGAGCTATATCTGGATGCCCCTCAAAGCTTCCTGTGCTCAAAGGTTGGGCTTTGGGGAGGTGACTGGACCACGGGGCCTCGATACTCAGTAAAGGCTTAGTGCGCTTAATGAGTTCATTGCTAAATGTGCTGTTAGGCCTGGTCGGAAGACCTGGTGAGTGGAGATGTGGTCTGGAAATGTTTGTCTTTCTCACTGACTCCTCTCTCCCCGCTCTACTTCCCTGATGCCCAGAGGTGAGCAGCTCCTCCTCTGCATGCACCTCTACCATGCCCTTTCTTCCTGGGAGCTGGCCACCCATGGGGCGAAATGTGAGGCAAAATCAACCTCACCTCTCTCAAGAGGAAAGTGCTGGGTATTATGTTTCAGGGACAAGAAGATAGTGACACTCGAGTTAACAATAGTCAATAAGCATTCTTATGAATAGCAGTGAGAATACTGATTAATACTTGTTCATATTTACCTGTGCCATGAATAGTGAGAATGCCTCTGCAGCAGGGAGTGTTCACTGGGCTCAGATTCTGCACTTTTCTTGAAACTTGTAGAACTGGCATAAAAACTAAGCTAGTGAATATCAAATAAGAATTTTAATCCTACCCCATGAAAAGACCTTTCTAAAAGCAAGTACCAGTTATCCTAATTCTTTGTAAAGTCTAAGCTTACATAACAGTCATATTAAATAAATAGATATGACTTAGGGGAAGTTATTATAATTTTAAGCCCTGTGTTAGCATGTATAAATGAGGAAATGTGAGGAGTCTATAGTCTGTAATATTCCTTCTAACTATAATATTTTATGAGCCATCTCTATGAAGCTATAAATTAACAACAAACACTACCCAATACATTATTTATATTAGGTCTATTTTCATTGCAGGAATATTGCACATATGGCATGATAGTATATAAATCTCTATCATAACATCAACATTTATTAAAGACCTCTGCTCTGTGGCAAATGTCACAGACACTCTCAAGAACAAACATGAACAGGCCCACATTGTGCAGATTCCAGTCATAACCATGTGGTAATCTCAGATCACGCAGACTCCAGTGCCTGATCATATCACTGGCCTTCTGTCCCCCTTTCCCCATGGGAGCCACTGCTTGGTGTCTGAGGGAAGGGACTCAGCTCAGCTGGCTACAAGGAGCCTCACAGCACTTAGAGGGACAGGCATGTGAGGAAGATTCCTTTTAGAAAACTGATAGGCTTGTCCTACACTGCAGCTCAAGCTCTGACTTGCCACAGATTAGCAGGCATGCCTCTGGTACGGGCATGGGACAAGCTTTCTAGTCTGTGTCCAGAAGCCCTCCAACCCTCCCTCACATTCTGTCCAAGCTATTTCCACCTAGTGAGAGCCTATCAGATGATACTTGTAATGGGTCAAGTGCACAAATTGGAACTGTGCAGTTGTGATGGTAATGCTCTTATTTTGGAATGCTGTGTTTCCATTTCTGTGTTGCAGGGCTTGAAGAAGTTGTACAGGTTTAGCCTGCTCATCCTAGAACACAGTGGTTTTTGAACATGGGCTTTGATGTCAAGTGGACATGGACTTGATTATAATTTCTACCATTCTTTTGGCCACATGACCCATGGAACTCTTCTTCCTCAGAAAATAAGAATAAATAGGTATTTTATAGGTTGGATGTCAGAATTAATTTAATCGACACATGTAAATACCTTAGAGAAACCTGGTATCTGAAACACTAAGAACCTGGACTTCCTCACTCTCATCACCGGCAATCCCTTTATTGATCATAAAGCTGAAGATTGCCCCCTTTTACAGTGGCAAATGCATCCTAAAAACTGCTTGTTATAATCAGGAATTGCAAAGTGAATGGTTGGTCGCCACAAGTCAGCGTACAAGAGGCACATCACTTACTGCTAAGTAATCCAGGGAGGTGATAAACTTCAAGCCTCGCTGCCTCTCAGTCCCCCCAGATAGAGCTCAGTTGGCCCTGTACATCCCACCTGCCTCCTCCCTGCCAAAGACATTCTGCAGATTTCCAGGGGCATTGTTGCAGAGATCTCTGGACTCAGTTCAAATGCATGCTTGGTCTTGAAAGAAGAGACAGAACAGGTTGTGCTGGTACCATTTTCCAATTATAGACATGACCAAAAACTCCTATCTGTGATCTTTCCTGTCCTTCTGTTGTGTTCAAATCCAAGATATTTTAATTAACGGTTAAGGAAAATGATCATAAATTCTAAATACATTTTTATTAAATACTCTCACATTCACCTCTTGAGAGCTTATTGGGTCAGTGGGGTCTGTCATGGAATGATGTGGTATCTGCCTCATCAGATGATTGAAAAATATTTTGGAGAAAGAGAAAGGGAAACCAAATTCACTTTGATTTGTATGAATCATAAATACCTGGAGAAAATTACCACCAAAGTAGGGGGTCTAATGTTACCCCACTCGGCATTGCTTGGAAAAAGAAAAACAGATGACTATGGGAAATTAGTAATGTGCAAATTGTATCATTTCCACAACTTATGAATAAATATCTTATGTAACTAGTTTGCCTTGGGAATGGCTTCTAGCCTCTTTCAGTTTGTGGAAAATAAAGAAGATGATTAATTTGCATAGGGCATAGGCATATAGGCATGGGGATAGGGTGAACATCTGAGAGGTCTGGGCTTTTCAGTCTAGAACTCAACACTAAGGACTGAAATGACAGGATCTTGGCACATCTGTAACCCATCAGTGGCACTTTGCACAGAAGCTTGTAGGTTTGGTTAACACCAAATCAGCATACCCTGGATGGATGCACAACCTTAGAAGTGAGGAACTGAGTTGCTTGCTAATATATTAAAAACACAAAGAAACCCACAAGCAAAAAGGCAAAGCAAAACAAAACACTTTTTTTCTGAAGTGTCTAAAAGACAGATGGCAGGAGGTATACCATGATGGCTAAAAGATTGGATCAAGAGTCAGATATGAATTCAAATCTCAGCTAGGACAACTCCGAGCATCAAGACTGTGTGCAAACTATTGAATCTCCCTAAGCTGCAGGTTCCTCCTCTCCAAAATGGCATTGAAATTCAAAGGAATGTTGAGAGAATTAGACACTGCACAGTCCCCATCAGAGCATGTAAAGTCTGCACAGTTCCTTGTCCTTCTAGAGATGACTGTATGGGACACTCACATTGTACTAGGATAAGCACAGGTTTGGGGAAGTAAAGTAAAATACGTAGCAATCCCTAACTGTGCTCACCTTAGCCCCAACCAAGAGCTGAAAGGACGGCATTAGTTACCCTTCGTGTGAATATATGAATATGCTTTCCTACGCTGTGACTTTCAGGTGTAAACGTGGACATGTGTGACCAGCCGGCAAAGATTAATCAGATTGGCATTCAAGGCAACGCCAAGAGGCTAGTTTCAGAACTAAAGCCAAGCAGGTTTTCTGGTTAGAGGTTCTCAAAGCCTGCTGCAGAAGGCTGTGACAACAGCGCACTGTCCCCTGGGACTTAATACCCTGCGTGGCTCTCCTCTTGCTCTAACCAATGCTTGTTGAGGCTCCCTCAGGACAACCGTTCAGTCCCTTTGCCTTGAATGTAGGGGAAGCTCTTTGCAGTCACACAGCTCTATTGCAACACCCGAGCTGTACACACTTGAGCTGTATGCGCCCGTGGCACCTCGGGTCGCTCAGCCTGTGCCCAGGTTGGAATAGGCTCTGACCCAGTTTCTACCTCTTGAGTGAAAAGTAGACAAACGGGTTTTTTGAACTTCCTGTTCACTGTATCCATAAGATGTTTTACTCTTATTCTTCAAGCTTGTGACCTAGTTCTTTGGAACCATGTTGCAGTTTTCTGTTTCCTTCAGGCCTGCATATGCCATCTGTGACAACCACTTCCGTATCCTTTTGTCACTCCATGGTGTTTCCAGTTTCAGTGAATATTGTCTTCATGGGGAAAATTCGCAGCTGTCATGCTGCGGGCTGTATCATGGGACATCAGAGTCTTCTCCACTCTCTTGTGAGTCCTCTCACCACAAGAATAACAGAGAAGTCAGGAATGTATTGTGGCAGGTTGAATACAAGCTGGAAAGATCAGGTGTTCAGGATTGCCACCTGTTTCCCCATTTATATTAAGTCAAATCTTACCCTCCAATGCCTTTCAGACTGAGGGGAAGCACAAAGGCTAGTTCCTCTGAGGTTCCCTTCTCTTCCTACACCCTCTCACTCAAGGAGTCTTTATATATTCAGAAAAATCCTTCCAGTTCTTAGTCCACTACAGACACTTTGTAGATGCAAATTCATTGTCAGACGTTTTGAATTCCGATGGCTTCACTGCTTACTCATTTGGGGTGCACGATGGTCATAGGCACAAGGCAGAGCATCACTGCGTGCCCCCATTCCTTTCCTACCCCAGAGTGGTGCCCAAGAGCAGAATGGGACGCACAATACACGGGCCCTTCAGAGCCCTGTGCTCTCTAGCGGCCTCCCTACTTTTTTTTAATTATAAAGTTTCTTTTCAAGGTCACTGATTTTTTTCATTAATGAAGTACATTCATTGGTACATTATGATCACATTCACATAGGTTATTTGTACCTGTACTTGATAAGCTTGATTCCTTTCTTCCCATTCTCCTCCCCTCCCTTCCTTATGTTTCATAGCTTTGTCTCCATGTTTTTCTTCTTTTCTCATCATATTTTCCTTTTCCTTTCCTTCCTTTCCCCCTCCCTCTGCCTAGTTCCCCTTCCCTTCTTCCTATTTCACAATATCTGTTATACATTTTAGTCCTTGTTTACACTTTCAGTTTCTCACACCAGAGAAACAGTGTGGTATTTATACATGTATTTATTTCACTTAAAAAGTGAAATAAAGGTGTTCTTGGGTAGGAAGAACCAAAGGTGTTCTTGGATAGTGCAAATGGCCAAAATTGTTATACATATTGAATGCAATTCCAACCAAACTTCCAACAAGGTATCTCACAGAATTAGAGAAAACAATCCTAAAATTCATTTGAAACCAGAAGAGACCTAGAATAGCAAAGGCAATCCCAGGCAACAAAGGTGCCCCCACTTTTGCTGCTCTGATTCTTTTACTTCTTACTCCCTGCCTTACCTATTTCAGGGTGAACTGAAAACAAAAGCCAAGGGACCCAGTGCTCAGGCACCACTTTCTCTTATTCTGTGTGACATGTAGCATCCTTAAGGCACAAAATTTGCTCCTCTTCTTGGAATGTGTGAAAACACAGAAAGAAGAAAGCAAAATATCTCACTGATTTACTTTATTACACTATTTACAAAATTTCAGAATGTTTTCTTCCTACAGTAAATAAACAGTGAATATTCTAGTGCATATATTCACACATCTATAGATAGGTAGGTAGAGAGGTAGATAGGTAGGTAGATCTCCAGGGTGAATTCCTAGAAGTGAGATTGTTGGGTCAGAGGGTATACTAAGCTAAACTTTTAAAAAATAGTAATTTATAGCCCCATTAATAAGGCATGACTGCTTATTTCCTCACATATTATCAAACTGATTTTTGAATTTTGTTAATTTTTAAAAACTTTACCAAATTAATAGACATGTTTCAGCATTTCCTTTTGCTTGCATTTCTTCAACTGGTAACAAGTCAAATACTTTTTCCCAGATATTATTTACTCACAGTAATTACCCGTATATATTTTATTTATTTTTCTAACTGATTTGTAGGACTTTGGGTATATTAAGGCTATCAGTGCAGGGCTCAGCACTAGCCCTGAGAGGGAGGAAAGAGGTCTCTGAAAGCAGTCACCACAGCAAGGCGGGCACAACAGCACTCACAGAAGAATTTCTACAGTGGGGCAGGGATCTACCAAGCCCAAAGTAGTCATAGTAGTGCAGATCCACTCCTGCACTGACCTCTGGAGGATGGGCCCGGCAGGAGGGTGTTCTGTGTTGTGTGTGATGCAAAAAACCCTCTACATCTACCTAATGAGTCTGGTGCTTTTAAGTGTTGGTAACAAGCAGTGTACCTATGTGACAAGTGTTCTTCTCTGTAGAAGTTGTTACCTTAAGGCAGTATTCTTACTGTTCTCCATGACACAGATATCCTCAGCAGTCTTTGGAAGACTATGGAGCCCTTTTTGTATAAGGTTTTAAGTATATAACACAAAAAATTATAAAAGAAACCAACTATATTAAAATATGCTTGATAAAATATTTTAGAATGTGAATTTGTGATAATAATATACATATATGCATACATATTGCTTTATTAGCACATCAAATAATAAAATCTAGCAATGAGTCCAATAATTACACTCCCCTAGCTCTGCTAAGATAATAAACCATGGCAGACAAACAAGTCAAACAGGTAAAACAAGGAACACTAATAAATTCAGCAGCTAAATACAAACGCAGCACACACAAAACTGAAATAAAGTGTCATATTAAAGAAGCATTATCACCTTAAAGCCTTCCCATATTTTCAACTTAAATTTATCATGATTTTAGTAAAGTTATGCAAGACAAAGCATGACCAGTTGTAAACAATGGGCAAAGACATAACATCATAAAAATTTTGATGCCCTAAGTCAAAATCCAGAGTCTATGAAACAAAAGCAAACTCTTTTAACTGTCCAATTATCTCGGCGGAGACCTCCAAATGATACAGGGGAATGAAACTCCCAAACTGCTGGATGTCCAAAACACCAAGTTCATGCTCTCTATAACTGAGCAAGGAATTCTAGGAACAACAGTGGTTAAGAGTAGGAAGAATTTACTGAGAAAAAGAAGCTTCCATCTGAGAGGGACAGAAGGGAGCCCGAAAAGGGTTGTGCCGGTCCAATCATTACTATAAACTTAGAATTAGGGCTAGAGGGAGAGTGATATCAACACTAACTATAGCATAAAAGTATCAATACAGGTGTGGATCTGACTTCTATTAGTGGTGAAGTCACATGTAATTAATAACAATGCAGTTTGTTACCAACATTCATAATAAAAAAAAAAAGGTAGGTTTTAGTAGAAGTGTTGGAAGTTAGAAAAAACAAGATAGACCTTTTTCCCACCCAAGGTCATGGACATTCTGAATTCTAGGGATAAGTTAAGAGCCTTTTCAAAGAGGCAGAGCCACTAGTGCTAATTCAGAGGAGAATCATACTTCAGTGCATCCTTTTGGAAGGTCATAGCACATGTGTTTGTAATGTTTTTTGCTGTACAGAAGTTTTACATCTTTATAGTCCAATTTTAACTTCGTGATTTCACATTTTTGACATGCTATTGCTTTATTGGTAGACAGGCTTTCCCCCAAAGGAATGGCCATAGAAGTTTCAAAGCCCAAAGAGCTGCACTCTGGTGGAGCCCTCTCTGCCTTACAGCCTATAAGAGCTCAGTTGAGAAGACCCCATCTTTTAGAGAAGAGCAGAGCACAGCACCCTAGAAGTCTGAGGAAAAGCAGTAACTGAGCCTGAATTTCATAAGGCCTTTCCCAGCCAAGGACTATAAAAGTATCCACCAGTTTCTACCTAGAATTTTACAGGATAAAATATGTTCAGAGTCTTCTTCCATCTGGAATTTATTTTGATGTAAACAAAGATGAGGTATCTAGCTTTATTTTTTCCAAAAGGTTGATCAATTGACCCCATATCATCTTCTCTCCATCAATTATGATGTTCTGATTCCCTACACATAGTTGAGCCTACTTCTGAACTTTCTACTCATTTTATTAACATGTATTCAACAGTGTTTGACTAACTGGCTTTATAAAGCAGTTAACATTTGATTCTTGTGGATTACTTGGAACACAATAATTATACCTTATGTCTCTAATACAAAGAGGATGGGGATGCAATGGTTATGCTTCAGCATAACATTTTTTTTCCTTCTGCAGCTCAGCATCTCTCTGTGTCCTTCCCCATGAGGGAGAGTCACTCGTGGCTCAAGACCATCCCAAGGCATTTCTTACTGTGTGTGTTTGTATCATCATACAACACTTTGTTCTCAATCTTATGACTAAGCAACTGGTTCTCTAACTACAATATGGTCCAGTTCTGACCATCATATATATTGGAGCAAATTGAAATTGTACCTATACTTAAAAAGATACACTATTGGGAGGAAGAGAGCTATCACCATGTCCCCTGTGCTATCATTGGAGCAATGGAAACCACCAGCCTTTGCCTTTCACATCATTTCCTTATCTCTGACCCCTGCTGCCACCCACATGTTCGCCTCCCTATTTCATAGTATTGTTGGCTTCATCTTAAGTGTCACTTATTCATATAGTTTCGAATTATGTAATTCTTTTTGTTTAATTATTAGCTTAACATTGATCCATCTTGCTCCATCCAAAGTTCCACGATGACAGCAACCATGTTTGCTTTGCTTGCTTCAATGTCCCCAGTGCCTGATTAAGAATGTGCTGAATAGTAGATTTCCGTAAATACCTGTTGACTAAATTAAGGTTCTCTAACAAGGAACACAGCATGTGGTTGGTTTAAAGTCAGGGTGTCTGGATCTAAATCTGTCTACAACATTTATTAGCTGTATGACTTTCACTACATGACTAAGCTTGTTTTGCCCTATTTTACTTATCTATAAAATGTGGATAACAGCTTCTATAGTATAAAACTTTTTTGAAGATTAAGTATCCAATGTAGATAAGTCAGCGATCAACACAACAATTGATTGCCACTGGGGAGGAGACTGTATGGAAGGAAACAAAGACAAGGCATGGAAAACGTTAAAGAAATCTTACTTCACAGTAACACCTCTTAGAATCTTTCAACTGAGTATGAAAAAAGCCAAAAGAAACATAGAAACAAAAAGAAAACTTCAAGGAAGTCATGGTTGTTGGCAGAGGCTCCTATCAGCATCAACTCTCCAGTAGGTGTGAAGAATTAGACACATACCCTTTGCTTTTTAAACATGTCAGCTCTTTGTTCCTTTACTTAAAATTGTTTCTGGTTAAAAAAAAAAAAAAACTTGCATGGTCACAAATGGACTTCTAAAAATGACAGCAAATTTCCTGTCATACCAGCTCATTTCTGGCAGAGTCATTATCGAGGGTGAGTACAATTGTGCGGACAGTGGATAGCAGATGCCTTGCATTTGCATGCAGACTGTTGGCCAGCAATGTCAATCATCAGCTCCCCAATCCATGCCAAGTGCCAAGAAGTGATAAGCACCATCAGCTTTGTAGCCATCATCACATCTTTACTACTCATACTTAATTGAGCACTTGGAGTTGAAACTCCATAAAGAATGTATTCGTTGATCTAAGAGCTGTTCCTCTGCCCCAAAGTCTGCCTGACTAATATACCTGTGCTTGGCCAGCAACGTTACTGTGGGAAAGAAAAAAATGACCAGACACATCATTAACTCTTCAACTATTAAAAAAAAGTAGTCCATGGCCACCAAAATGAGAAACATATATATCATTCTATTAAAAAAATGACTCTGATGTTCCACTTTAGAATGAAACTAAAAAACCCCTCACTAACTGCCCAAGAAGCCATACCTTTCCTTCTTGCAAATCCTCTCAAGATGTTTCTGGAAGGTCAGCCCATACCTGGGAGGGTAGCAGAGTGTCTCGAGCCCAATGGCCTTCAGGGCCTTGGTATTTCTTATAACAAACTGCATCCCTGTGCTGAAGGAAACTGACACCTGCCTCAAAGTCCCACTCTGCCATCAGGAAGGGTCGTTACAACAGACACAAATACCAATTCAAGCCCACAAAAATAAGGAGAAAAAATATATGTTCTGGCACCACAAAGAGGAACAGGCAGAACAGTCCACTTCAGAACCTACTGGCTTTTTTTTTTATAAACAGAGGGGAAACAATTTGAATCGTATTATAGTATGGAAATAGAATGCAAGATTTCACTGCTGTTGAAGAGCTTTTTCTCTTTTGTGTTACACTGTACTGAATTCAAAGTGGTGGTTAAGAAGGCCGAGGAACCTCCAGAAAGGTCAAGGCAGGAGCAGTTTCCTGCTATAGGGACCCATGATACCCTTCCTTATGTGAATCCCTCAGTGGCCCTAAATCCCCTGGACACAGGGCAGCTTTGCTGTGTAGAGACCAGCCACCCTGGAGGACTTCAGAGAAGAGGCTCTTGAACTGGAAGCAACCAAATCAAAATGTATCAAGGGGACAAGAACCATTTTCCTCACCTTTGACCAGTCAATCCTAGAGATAGAGATTTGGAGTCTCCTTAAATCAACAGTTTCTACAGACACTGTCATTTCACAGTTCTTTCATGGGGAAGAAAGAATAACAGAAAGAAGCGAGAGGCCTGGGTATCTTTTTTATTTCAGAATGCTACATGTTAAAATGATTACCCAATATAAAAGACACAGGTAAATTGTTTCAGTAGACTGTGAAACATTAAAACACAATTTGACCTGTCTTTAATTTTCTTTGAGCAGCTTAGAACATTATCAACATTTTTACAAACTGATTTCTGTATTTAGTATTGACTTTTTATAGGTGTGACTATAGCACTGAGGACACTACTGATGCTGAAAAACTAGATGGTAACTGAGTTTATTCATTTTCATTGTGATGCAGAAGCTGTAGCAATGAACATGGGCTTTGAACAGATATATTTCCAATTTAGTGGATAAGTAGCTCATGCTCATGGCCAAAATTTAAAAAGAAGTAATGGAGGAGGAGGGAGGGAAGAAAAGGAGGGAAAGAGAGAGGGAGGGAGAAAGGGAAGGACGTGGTAGGGTGAAGAGATAGAGAGACCAAGAAGGAAAAGGATATAGTTGAGAAAAAATGTACAGCTACACTTAGGAAGATAGGAGAAAGGAGTGACAGTATTGATAACCAACATATTTTCTAAACAACCCAGTAAGGATCATAAGGGCCCTGGAGGAGGATTTGCAGTGCTGGTGTGAACAGTCATCCCTTTGGTCATATGTGGGCAGAGGAGTCATCACAAGGCACAGCTTGGGGAGGAAAAGAAAGATAAGAAACTCCACGTTGTTTTCAGGCAGACCCGGTAGATACCAGTCTCAGCGCAGATGGCAATATTTTTGGGCAAGGAAGTTTGTTTAGTCCCCGGACATCACCAGCACTCGCTAAATGTGAAGGAACACAAATCCTGAGCTCACTAAAAATATCTAGCTGGTTCTCTTAAAGTTGGGGTTAAAGTCCCTTTCACAACATAGACTGTTCCCACCGATTTTCAAGTTTACAGCTCCAGCTGTTAGAGAGTTATGTAAGAGCAAAAGTGAGCAAAGGGCCCCAGAGTGGAAAACGCATCTCCCCCTTGATTGCGTAACTCCTGGAGGGAATGAGTGACCGGAAACGCAAAGGCAGCATCACCCGCCCACTCCTGCCTTCCCTGCTAACTCTCTCAAAAGAAAGGGAAAGAATCACCTTGGGAGAAAATGAAAATGACGTGAGAAATGTTCTTGCACTTACATTTAGTATGCAAACATTTTTCGAAAGAAACCTGCAAATAACTAAAATATATTAAAACAGAAATCAAATCCCCTTAACTATAGGGTACTTTCCCTACAAAGGTGAATTTAGCACATTGATAAAAATTTATTAGAGCCAGTACTGTAATGTCATTATGTTTTGAACCTCTCTCCTCCTAGGTGCCTTTTAGTCTTTCAGGGCGGGAATGTAACCTCTTTGTGGAATTAATATTTTATTGTATAGAGTACAATGCAGTATTTGTATTTTTATTAGTACATGTGTGTTGTATATAATGATTACATTCCTCGTGGGGAGGTGGCACATGTACATAACATATATTCCTCAAAAGAAAAGAAACTAGAAATACCATTTGATCCAGCTGTTCCCCTTCTAGACACCTTCCTGAAAGAGTTACAGCCGTCCCGTTACAATGGTGCGTGCATGCGCATGTTTACAGCAGCACAATTCATAACAGGTAAAGCTCGGAAACAGCCTAAATGTCCATCAACGGGCAAATGGATAAAGAAAACGTGTTCATTATGCAGACATAATGAAATACTATTCTGCCACAAAGGAGGATACATTTGCACCATTTTTAGGAAAATGGGTGCATCCTGAGACCATAATGTTATGTGAAATAACTCAGACACCAGACTTAAATATCACATGGTTTCTCTTATGTGAGAAATTCCACATATAAATAAAGAGCAAAATAAAAGATGGATAACAGGAAGTAGGGAGATGGATCATTTTCAAAAATGAAGGGGATCAAGAGATGGCGGTGGGGAAAGGGAGGGGAGCGGAAGGGGACGAAAGGAAGCATCTTTTTGTCTTTGCCTCTCTGGTTCCTAGTGTGCAATAAAATCCAATAAATATGAAATATGTGAATAAGACTTCTTATAGAAAACATGACTTTGGCCAGATACATAGACTTTCTGCAGAAGCCTAGATATTGACACAATGGCAACTTTTAGAAGTAGGACTTAGAGGCTTGATAAACACATGTCATCCTTTCTCATATGCCTCTGTGTTTCCATTCCACCATCGACTTTGGGCCTTCCATTCTCTGATCATTAATCATTTTTCAAAATAAAGGAGAATCTATTCACTGGAAAAATGTTGAATCAGACCAAGACCCTTCCAGCTTTCAGACATTCTGGTTTCTGTATATTTTAATGGCCTTCTCACTGGTTTCTAGTCAAACATTTTCCTTTATGACTCCTCCCTCCCACCGTAGAAACGCTGTTCTTTTCATTGTCTGACAATGCTGCTCAAAACCTGGAAAATCTTCTCCCTACCTGCCCTAGTGTACTGAACCAAAGTCTGCACTTCTTAGGTTGGCTTTCATAAATCTTTCAACTATGGTCTGACCCTTCTATTTCTGCCTTATCTTGGCCTTTTATTGAAAATACTGCCCCCTTCCGAATCATGCCTAACTGTTGACATGCAACACTGGCACCTTTATCTAATTTCCCCAGGCCATAGCTAAAGCTCAATTTTGTGAGCGCCTCCTGCAAAGTGCATGGTTTACAAGGAGGCTGGTGTACTCTCAATTTTCTATTCCTTGCTGAAACAATGAGTTGACTCTTTTTTTTAACGGGTTAACTCGATGTTACAGTGGCATCTAGATGTCAAACAACTGGAAGGGAGCTCCTGTAGCGAGAAAAGCACTGACATACAGTCAGAGCCCAAAATCTTAGGGTCGACTTGCTTATTTAATGGCTCTGTGATCTCACACAAGTAAATGACAACCAGGTACAGAAAGGGCAGGTAACCTGTAACCTCAGAAGCAGGTGCACAAATCTGAGATTGAATGTTATTTTAACCACATACTCAATACTATAGTTTGGTTTTAGAAAACAGATTATTTTTGGAGCAGAAATGAGAGATTTTACCAAATCTTGACTAAAGAATGCCTTTAGGAATTGATTATTTTAAAATGCTGATTCTTAGAAATAAAAGTCTTACCAACACCTCTCAGTTTTTTCTTCTTCAATAATCAGCTGATAAAACTCTGCCAGATTTTAATTCGTTAGTAACTCTTTTTTTAACTATTTGGACATACGGTCAAGATCATTTTCACCAACATTATAAAATTCTATTTTCTAAATTCATAGTTTTGCTTTATTATTCTTTTTCAAATGCATTTTCAGCTTTTTATCATATCTATCAGTCCTCAAGAAATGCTCATACAAACATATTGAGATTATGAGTGAAAGTAAATATTGCGGTTAAGCAAAGAGGAATGTTGAAGTGGGTCATTTCATTTCCCAAATGGCCAGTTTATGTTTTCCTTACTAGGATGACTTGCTTCCCTCTGCTGTGGTACCTGCTAGACTTTGGATTCCAAATTCTTAGTTAAATGAGGAGTCCATCCTATCTTGTATTTTTATTTTTAATAGTGCCTACTACATCAACTTATTGCAATAGGTACTTGCTTACTTTTGACTGAATAAGTAATTGAGTGAATGAATGAATTAATGAGGAAGGGCGAAATGAACACCCAACGTTTCTAGGCTTCCACTACAGAATTTACATTATAACAAGAAAGCCATACATTACAAAGCCTAATCTCTGTAAAGCAGGATAAACACAACACCAAAACTGAAAATGAACTGCAATATAGACCCAATATCTCCATCTATAGCACAAAACAAACCTGCCCAGGGTTCATGACAAGCCCTAACCAAAGTCATAAAATAATATCACTTATTAAAAAGTGATAATATTTATAATAATATCTGAGGGCTGGAGGTACAGCTCAGTGGGGTAAGTGCTTGCCGCTAAGCACTAAGGCCCTGAGTTCGATCCCCGGTCCCGGAAAAAAAAAAAAATAATAATAATAATAATAATATCTGTACCACAGAACTTCTACTTTCAAGATTGTTACCTCTAGAAGCCCCACAGACAAGCATAATTAACTAATTAATTGATTGTCCCAGAGCAAAATTTAACTTAAAGATTTGGGAGGAGAATTTTTCATCTTAAAAAGTCAAATATATTTTTGAGGGGCATACAAACTCATCCTAAATTTTTATAATAAAACTCCAGTCATCTAAGCCATTCTGCTTTTGTAAAACACTCAGAGGCTTCAGCACAATGAGCAGCTGACCACCTGTCCTTTCCTCCCCAGTGCACAGTGATTCCTCTCAGACCTTAAAAACACTTCTGGGGGCAACACTGGAATTCTCTTCAGTAGACCATGTCTTCTCATCCTGTGACATATACAGCATTATCTTTGTTTTGCACATGAAGAAACTGAACTTGGTAAAGAAATCCTGAAAACTTGAGTTTGTCCCTGTGAGATCTTGCTTGTCCCCAACTCTACTGGTGGGTAAGCAGGATGGTCCTTCATGCTCCACCACACTCTCCTTCCTGTACTTTCCCTTCTCTTGCCTGAACCTCCTCGCTACACTCCTTACTTGGACTCCCACAGAGAAACAGTTAGATGATTAGTCTTTTTACTCTTGGGGACTCTATAGGGCTTGTGCAGTTCAGAGTCACTGTTCAACAGAGAAGTGCAGAGATACGGCTGTGCTTACCCAGAGAACTATTGAATTATTCTTCATTAAATTCTCAGCTCCTCTAAAACCAAGGGGAGCACTGCATAGGGTAATGGCGCCATTCCTGCACTTCTCAGCATACTGTGAACAACTGCAGAATGTCAGGTGAGTCCCTTCTTAGAGGAGTAGCCAACAGAGGCATCCACGGAGCACTGCCACTGTGCACCGTCCACACTTAAGGGGCGGGATGGGTAGACAGCACAGTTAAGGACTCCCCTAGCAGCTAAGTGTGGGAGTTTCCTATTGCTTAACCTGGGCAGTTTATCTTGTGGTCCCCTGAACAAACAGATGTCCCTGTAACCGCCAGAGAGATAGAAGGTGAATACACAAAAGAGATGATGGCACAAAGAAGAGCTTTTCCTTGAAGGGAAACCGAGATCCTTCTCAGGAATTTGTGGCAGTCACTCATCGGAGCACCCTACAAAACAAAAAGTAATCCTGCTGCAATATCTCTGTGACGTAGAAAAAACTCATCATCAAAAGAGACCAGTCTGTCCTTTGACTTTCCTAAAACACAGGAATTTATGAGTTGAAAACAACCTTAGGATCTCCAGAATCGGCCCAGCACTCCAGTTTGCGGATCAACCACAATAGGACAGAATATTCTTCCCTGCTATGCTCCCGTATAATTCTGGTTTGAATATGTCCACACTTGTGGTTTCTATTTCTGCCCTAGTTTTATTTCCTAAACATTACACAATCTGCTCTCTCTCTCTCTCTCATTCTCTCCCTCCCCTTCTCTCCCCTGCCGCCCTCCCTCTCTCTCTCCCTCCCTTCCTGCCTCCCTCCCTGTCTCTCTCTCTCTCCCACTCTCTCTTCATATTTCACTTCTTTAATTGGAACTTCTTTTTATGTGACCATAGAGGATGGCAGAAGCTAGAGGTCAAAGACCTTATTGGACCAATTAACTTAACCAGGGCCTCCTAAGGAAAACATGATAAAACTTTAGTATCTGGAGGTTTGTATAATCAAACATGTGGAGAATAGACTGAGAGCAAGCTGAAGAACCAGTCACAGTTTGGCAGAGGAATTCTACAGAGCAAGTGAGCAGGTAAACAGTAGCAGTCCGTGGCTCAGCTCCGCGACAGAGGCTCACCCTCTGTGCTCTGCATACTCTCCCTGGGAAGCTGATCACAGTGTAGAAACTGTTATTATCCCAGGTTCACAGATGGCAGTGTTAAGGCACAAAGAAATTAAGAAATTTGCTTAACACACGTAATTATGATAGAAACAGAATTTGCACCCAGTCATTCCAGCTTCCAAGTTTATGATTCTAACCACTAGGCAGCATTGGCTGCTTCTCTAATAAACATTGAGACTCTTTATTCACCCTTCTCAATCTGAACCTTTATCCTCTATTTTCTTCCTTTTCTCTCATCTTTCTTTTCTCTACTTCACTCAGTTTGCCCCCAAATGAAATATATTTTAAAACGCCTTTTTATAGTGAACATTGCAAGTCACTCTGCATTTATTCAGCCAAAAGAAAACACTTCCATTGGAGAATAGTTGACTCTTTTCAACTAATCAAATAGAGTTCGCTTACTTAAGATCCACATGGCAACTATTTCCTTTTCTATATGCATCATGACAAAACATTTCTTTGGAAATGTAAGAAAAACTCTCTCCTGTGCTTTTACTTTGTGATCTACAACCCCTTCAGGGTTTGTCTTTATGAATCCTCCTTGACATTTTAGGAACTCAAGTCCAATCCACAAGGCTGATGATGGCTGGATTGGATTCATCAGAAATTCTGTAACCTACACACACATCTGCCTTCCACTCAGTGAAAAGCACTTGTGTTCTCCATTTTAATTACTGAGCTAGAGCTTGTCATGTTAAACAAAGTAAGCCAGATTCAGAAGGGCAAGTATTACATGGTTTTCAAAATATGTGAAATCCAGAGGGGGAAAAGGTGATAAAGTAAAAGAAAAATATTAGACAAGAGGAAGGGAATCAGGGAGAGTAATGAAGGGAAGGATAGATCAAAGTATGTAAAATGCATGTATGAAAATGCTGTAATGAAACTCAGTAGTCTGCAAAATTATTATGCACCAATGGCAAAAAGTATATATAGAGGGAAATAAAAATCTATCCCAAAATGTTGGTAACTACTAAAGCTTGGTGATGGCTATATGGAGGTTTTTTATATTATTTTCTAAACTTTTGTTATGTTTGAAAATTTCTAATGACTTTTCTAAACTATTACAATTTTATTAGGAAAACAGGATTTTAAAATAACTGGTATTATTAAGGAGTCTACTCAAAATTTCTGGGTGTGACTGGAAAAAAGATATTTTTTTCATACGTATTTGAGTACTGGTTTAAAAGCAAGTTAGAGAACTTGAGAAGGCACTTTAAGACTGAATGACTTCTTTGGAAATAATATGAAGTTTTTCTGTTCCTTATGGAAAGCAGTATCCGTCTTACAAAAAAAAAAATGACATATCAGTTTTAAGATGCCAAAGGAATCTAGGTTGTAATGTTAATATTTTCTAGAAGTTAAATGTAAACTGATATTAGTGAGAAGATAAACTGGAAACTCTAAGTATATATGATGGTTCTGTGTGTAGACAAATATGTGGATATGTACATAGGCAAAACTGTATAGCAAGAATAGCCAACCACGGCAGCACACATGTAATCCCAGTACTCCTGGAGGCTGAGGTAAGCAGAAGGATCACAAGTTCTAGTCCAGCCTGGGCAACCTAATGACTAAGTGAGACCTTGTATCTAGATAGATAGAGAGAGAGAGAGACAGATAAATGGCTGGGGATATGCCTCAATGTAAAGGCCCTTGGGCTAACTCCCTAGTGCCATACACACAAAAAAGTTATAGCAAGAAATATTTTGCTGGTCATGGTGGTGCATGCCTGTAATCCCAGCACTCAGGAGGCCAAGGCAGGAAGATTGTGTTGAGATTGAGGATAGCCTAGACTCTATAGAGAGTTCAAACCCAGCCTGAACTACCAACGAGAACCTGTGTTTAAAACATCAATCTTTTTACTTGGAAAAAATAGGAAAATATTAGCTATGGCCTTTAAAATACTCACACATCAGAGGTTCAGCAATGTTGAAACCAGTTTCCTGTTTCTAACCCTACAGACTTTTACATTATACAACTGTGTTAATTAAATAAAATCATTAGAATACTTTTATCTGTGGTGCCATATACACTGCAAACAAATTGGACCATAGTGTTTTATAGCTGTAGTATATTGGATTTTTTTTTTTTAGAAAATTTAAATAACTTCCATTCAAAAAGAGGGGCTGGGGATGTAGCTCAGCAGCGCAACACCTACCTACATAGTAAGTGCAAGGGCTTGAGCTTGAGTCCCAATACAAAGAAAAGAAAAAAAGAAATTACATTTAAACTAGACTGATTTGGTGTGTAATTTTTAGGAGAAAATAAGATCCAGGCTAAATATATTGGGCTATGACTATGCCTCAAAATACGCCATTTGTTCCCACTGCACACATTTCTTAGTTCCCAGGGTCTCAGTTACCCATTTTTTGTGAACGTGCAGAGATTATTCAACTTAGAATTGGGCTCCTTTAATATAGAAATAAGAAATTAAAAAACAAAGAAAACTGCTCTTCATATTTCTATTTTCCTCAGACATACAGCATCTGAAGAACTGGTTCAAACTCCTTAAGGCAGGACCAGCACACTTCTATCTAACATGTGATTCAGTTGTTGTTGCTGTTGCTGTTGTCTTGTCACCGCCATTGTTGTTAAAAAGGCCAGTCTGTGTTTGGCAGCTCTCTTACAGGAGGTGTTTCTTTTCTCTCATCAAAATTTCTTGTCTAAAAGTCAGTAATAGCAGGAGTACATGTTCATCTACATAAACAAAAGGACAATGGCCCCAAAGATGTGATAATATCTGAAAGCTGATGAATAGCTGGCATTAATGCTAGTGAGAGTTAGTAAGCCTGTGTCCAAGATTCAGATCCCTCCCAAAGCATGCAGGTGATACATGAGGTGGATACAACCTAAAGGACAAAGCGCTTCAGTTCTTTCCATTAGAAGATAGTGGCAGAATGTTGGACCAGACATACAAATACAAATAGCTCATTGACATCCAGCAACACAAATTGCTCATTTTTGGACACTGTCAAATCTTATCTAACTCAGATTGACTCAGTCCAAAAGAGGTTAAAAACTGAATAAATAACTAGCTAAGCTTATATGAGCCAAATGCTACTCATTTTGATCAGTATAACCCTAACAAATCAAAATGAAAAAAATATGGAACATTCTGAGTTCCACTGACCCACTTCAAATGAAAGTATATGTGACTGAAGCCAACGTACATCTAGTTGGGCAGAGTTAGAAACTTTTGTTTTAATGCTACTTTACTACATGGCTCTATATTAAGCAGATGCCCAACTGTCTTTGGTCAACTAATTTGAGGCTATAATATGCTAAAGAACATCATTTACCCATTAGTCCCTGGGGGAGTATGACTTTTGATCACAAATTCCTTTGGCCATCCACTCCACATTACCAGATCAAAACTAGGGGTATTTATTTCACTTGGCATGGACTGCAACTTTAAATCAACACATCACCAAGCACAAGCCCTCCAGAAGATGTGGCTCCAGCAAAGATCTGAGTGCAATACCAGAGAAACAATATTTTTATGGAACATAAAGTTTTTATCATGCATAAGCTCTAAATTTATTTTGAATTTTTTTCAAGGCTGTCAGTGGGAGGATGGCTGGCCTATAGCAAATTTCACATTATAAAAATCTTTTCACAGTGAGACAACAGCTTTTTTCCACAGTAACTGTGGTCTAGGTTCTCATAGCAATATTCTTACCACACTGGGTCATGGCCAGGTACCTTGGAGGTTTAGACATACACAGCCAACTAAGGAAATCCTAAATGATGGTTCTGTTACAATGTCCTCTGCCATATCCCTCCGATACACCAAACCATTGCCTTCCCTGCCACTGGACCAGTACACATCCTTCCTCCTGGTCTACTTTCTCAAACAATGGCCAGTATTCTGTCTTGCTCTTGGCCTAGGGGTTGGCCCATGCTAATAGAGCATTGGAATTCATCTAGAAATGAGGCTTTCATAACCCCAACTTCCTGTACAGACTTCAAACACACTCCCAAGGACCAGGACCAGCTCTCATGGACTGAGAAAACAAAATGAAATATATAAATCTGATCTTTAAACCTACCGGCCACATACAAATACATCCACCCTCGTTACCCTGGGTGGAAGAAGCACTTATGAGATCACTTTTCTCTACTTGAAGGATGAAGCAACCTCCAAACCCCAAAAATGTAACCTAGATTCTTTGCAAACAGTCTCTTTAAAGACTAGCTAGTTTCCAAGATAAAAGGTCATTTTCTGAAGGGTTTAGGAAGATTATCTCTTTTTTAAGCAATGAACTTTATTTCTCTTCAAATCTCTTTGGTCTCTGGAAAAACTTTCACTTTCACAGAATATATATATATATATATAGTTTTAATATAAGGTTTCTTTGCATTAGAAATGAATATGTAGGCTATGCACAATTACAATTAAATTCTGTCCTCAAGGGACATAAAAGCTTCCTTGAAGGAGTGAGATTTGAATTTACTCTTAAAAGAATAGATTCACACATGATAGCTCCAGGAAGGGCTTTTCCTTTGCCTACCAAACCTGCTAAGGAGAAAGTATAAGTATTGCTGAAATTGTGCAGATCTGTATCTCAGACCAACCATTTAGAGGAGGAGAAAAAACAGATTCAGCCCATCCAATAGTGCAAAGTCAGTTTTTGAATGAGCAAGATTCAACTGTACCCACTTCTTTGCCCTCTTACCCAAGTATTCCTCAACAATAGCTTTGAGATCCTGGGCAGATGTTCTGCTGAGTCAGTCTACTTACAGTTTTCTACAAGAGGAGATTTCATTTGTGTGTGTCCTATTCATAGCATCTGTTCAAGGTGACTGAAACAGTAAACCAGAAGGAATGCTCCTGTCTTTCTGTCCCTCTGTCCTGCCAGGGTCAAGAGCCGCCCTTGATGTGGTCTAAGGGAAAGCTCTAACCAAGATTAGATCAGTTCCGGACCTATCTTCTAGCTGGCGTGAAATTCTTCCTCTAGAATTGAAACATATTTAAAAATTAACTATCTCTAAGTAAGTGTGCATTCTATTTATGCACTATTAGCAGGAAAAGTCATCTGAATCCAAGTACTTCCAAGAAAATGAAGATCCTTAGGCAGCAGGCTCTCAGGACAACGTGGTATACAGTAAACCACCATGAATCATATTTTCCATCAATAAAAGTTCTTACAACTCATGTATATAGTAATTGGACAAAGGATCATAGAGCCCCAGACAATTAAACAAGTGTGGGCCCCCAGACACTAAGGATAACTATAGTAAATGAACAAATTTGAGCAAGTTTCTTAGACAAACACTTAACCAAGTGTGATTAACTAGTGGTGGGGCCTTTAAAGCAAAGGGGGCATGTGCACGACTTCTTAGGACCACAGACCACTCATGAGTCCTCTTAGTATAATTTGGGGAGACCTGATAAAAAGCCCTTTTTGTAATAACTTTGAGTAAAATTCACACCAACAGATACTCAATTTGGGGGGTTAGAATTTTGATTACCTATTCTCTGTCTCACAAAACATAAATGCCCTTAGAAAGTGGAAGGACATCAACAACCAGATGAAATTGCAAATCAATACCTTCCCTAGACAGTGAGGGAATGAATCAGATGCACAATGTTTGTTTGAAAGTTTATTTTTTCCTGCTTCAGCAAGGGGGTCAGCAGAGCTGAAACCAGGAGCATCAAGAATCAGTTTAAGAGCAATTCTGCATAGCCGAAATTCTAATATAACATAATAAACCACTAGTGGTAACATTTCGTTTATCCTTCAAACAAAAATACCCAGACTCAGATCTCCAGCAAAGCCATTAGGTAATTACAGTTACTATGATATAGAGGCCTGTTTTCTCCCCCTAATCAGGTTATTTCCATCCTGCCCTCTCCAGTCAAGAGATGTAATAACCTTGCAGACCTGTTCAGAACAATTGTTCAAATTTCTTCACTTCACAACCAACCATGTTCCTGCGTCTTGTCCCTGCCTTCTTCTAGCAGAGTGCTCTGCGGGCCTCACCCTCCTGGTTGTCTACTCTTGCTTGCCCTTTGCCCTTTGGATTCTGGAAATACATTTTGTTTCTCTGCACATGTTACTACTCTGGCTAACGCTTACCATATAGAGCAGGAAGACAGTCCTTGCCCGGCACAGGTGGGCTCCAGAGTTGCACTGAGGGCTCTCTGGAAAGGGGAGGAGTGTTCCCAGAAAGCCCTCAGTGTAACACTCAGGGGTCCTGCCTGACATCATAGCCAAGTGCTCCACACCATAAGTGCCTCACAGCCTCACCCCTCACCACAGAGAAGGAATGACCCAAATTTTGGTGCCCAGCTTCTATAAGCCCTAAGGAGTTTTAGAGAACATCGCAGCACCAAAGGTTATAGCAACATTTTACAGGCATGAATTGTGTCTTTCTTTACCTTAATTACAAAAATAGCATATGTTACTGCAGGAAATCTGGAAAAACAGAGTAAACTAGTATTAAAATGATAATTTAAAATTATTCACAGTCCTACTACTCAAACATAATTTCTATTAGCATTTTGACTGTACATAGTACAAGTTTGCATAACAAAATTAAAGTCACTGTAGTAATTCTATTTTTTTACTTTATTTTCACTTACTATATACAATGAACAGTTTCTGGCTTTATGTCGTTATATCTTTAAGTGGTCATATTAAATTTGAAGTCCTTTATTTTAAAAACTCCACAAATTCAAAGTAATAAGTATAACAAGCAAAATTTAATAAGCAGATCTAGTAAAGGAGACAATAAAGTACAGTCTAAACATGGCATGGGGTCCAGCTGCATTCTTTCTGGAACAGTCTCATTTAGGCTTAGTGATCCTTCACAGGAAAGCCTGACCATAGAGCACAATTTCACCATACAGCACTGGGCGTAGAGGCAAAGTTGAGATCAGTGATGCATCTTGGCATTTCTTAGATTGCCTCTCAAACTATAACGTGAAACTCATAACCATTACGACCCAGAATTGGTGAGAGGGTAAATGAGATAATATTTTGTGAACCAGAAGTGCTGAGAAAATACAATGAACAGTTCACTGTTACCAAAGTGTAAGTCTGAGAGTGTTGTCATTTAGTTTCTGTTAAGTTCACCTCACTGCCTTAATGGAGTGGGAATATAAGACATTTTCCATGAATACCTCCAGGTGTCTGAATTTCCTCTCTCCTAATCTCATTAATAAGAACCTAGTAGACAGTTCAAGTTTTCTCCTACCAAAGACCAGCAGAGTAAAAGCCTGTTTTCATTCTTCAAGTTACCTTTCTGAAAAAGCATCAAACAAATGAAAATAAATGAAATAAAACACTACCTGAAAAATCACACACTCTTCTACTGACTTAGGATATTAAATATAAAACCATGTACCCGAAAGACTAAAACAGACTTTTATTACAAAGCAGATTTAAGAAAATGACTTTAAATTGCATATCCACTCTCAATAACACAGAACATGGGCCTCTGAATTATCAGTTTATGTGTGTTGGGGGTGGGTTCTTCTAGAAAACAACACAACATGCAAAAATAAGAGCTATAAAACAGATCTAGAGTGAGATTTCATACTGGATCCCACAAAGTAAAACCAATACGTTTACAGTAACCAAGCACCTACATGGTTCTGTGTCATGCATGTGAATTTTGGGTTCTGATTCCCAACTAAGTGATGAGCAAAATGAGGGCAGGGCACATTTAGTATACACTATGGCTGACATGACTCTTGTCACAACAGAAGGAGCTCATGAAAACCTACTGGCCAGAAATACACAAAGAAATTTTAAAGGGCAACAAGATAAAAGAAAATAAGGCAGTTTAAAAATAAGCCAAGTGGAACAACCGAATCAGAAAACATTTTTAAAAATCACTTGCTGCAATCTGGATCTGAAGTATCTCTGAAGGCCCTTGTGACAATGGTTTGGTCCCCAGCCTCTGATATTATTGAGAAAAAGTAGGACATTTAGGGAGCAAGGCCTAAGGAAAGAAAGTCAGCTCACTGGGTATCTGCCCTTGAAGAGAATACTGAGACCTTGGCCTTTCATTGCTGTCTCTTTGCTTCCTCAGTATCATGAGACAAATAGGACTTCTCTGTCATGTACTCAGCCACAATAGGCTGTGCCTCCACAGACCTAAAGCAAAAAGGCCAAACAACCATGGACTGCTACCTCTAAAATCATGAGCCATAATAAACTTTTCTTCCTTTTAAATTTATTGTCACAAGTATTTTGTCACAGTAATAGAAAGCTGACTAACATATCACCCAAAAAGTACAGATGGCAAATAAGCAAAATGAATAGGTGATCAACATCATTCATCACTAGGAAATTACAGTTAAAATGACAATGAAATGGAAATTACAGTTAAAATCACAATGAAATATCACTCTACCCTATTAGAATGATCAAAATACAACACACAATATCAAATGCTGGTGAGGTTGTAGAGGAAGAGGAACTCTCATTCATTGCTGTGGGGAAATGATCCAGCCACTTTGGAAGACAACTTGGTGGTTTCTTTAAAAACTCAGCACACTCATATCACCCAACAAACACTCCTTGGTATTTCCTCACATGAATGAAAAGCTTATTCCCACCCAAACACTTGCATAGGAGTGTTTATCACAGCTTTGTTCATGCTTTTCAGAACTAGGGTACATTTACGCAGTGGAACATTATTCGGATATAAAAAGAAATGAACTATCAAGCCATGCAAAACCCAGAGGAACTTTGAATGCATACTGCCAGGTGAAAAGATCTAGCTTGGGAAGACTGCATGCCATGATTCCATTAAATGGCATTCAGGTAAAGGGACATCTAAAGTGACAATAAAATGACCAGTGGCTTCCAGGGCTCAGTTGGGAGAAAAATAGGGAGAAACAAAAACATTGAGCATGGGGGATTTTAGGGTGGTGGAACTTACACAATACTGTAATGGTAAACATGTGACATATAATTGTGAAGACCCATAGAGCTGTACGGTGCGAAGATGAACCCGAAAGCAAGCTATGGACTTCACTTAGCAAGAATGTGCCAGTATTCACTGATTCACTGAAACAACTATACTCCACTAATGCAAGAGCTAATCACAAAGAAGCTAGAATGGAGGAGGGGCTACAGGGGACCTCTCTATTTTCTGCTCAGTTTTTCTGTAAACTTAAAATTGCTTTCAAAAATAAAGCCTATTAGTTAGTCATCTTTTAAAATCCCTACTTACGTGTTGGTTTGGCTGGGTACAGATAAATGGAGAACCTCTCAAGCTCTAGCTACTTTCTCTGGCTGGAAATGCCACCAAAAGTTTTTTGATAAAAATTAAAACTGTGAAAAGCCTTCTTGCTGAATACTAAGTGCAAAGGCAATGCAGAATATGAATTCATGAGGCTGCCTGCCAGTTGGGCCTCTTTCTTCTTCAGAGCCTTGATGTTCTCTGAAATAAAATCTACCGGAAATTTCACACATAGTAGCAAAATGGCTCCTCCCTGCACTCCCATGAGGGAAGTACCCTGGTGGCCCCGAGCATAAACACAGACAGGCAAAGACGGCTTCAATGGATCTCTGCTTCTTCTCCTGGGACCCTCTGAGTTATACAGAATAATGAGCATTTTTCCCAGCCAGCTGAAAAGGCCTTTCTACTAAGCCAAGGACATTTTAATGTATCTGCCTTCTTAATCTTTGAACCTTCATTAAGTGGGATCTTCATTAAATGGATCTGAAATGTGGTAGCTGAGGGAAGTGTATTTGGAGCAGTATGAGATCACCCTCAAAAGAAATTAATGATGAAAAGGCAAAAGAGACAGAGAAAGACCAGGAGACAGGGTAGAGAATATATTTTCCAAAATCTTAAAGCATAGGTGTGCAAAGTATGCCCATCAGGACTTGAGCTGCAAGCTTGTGTGAGGAGAGTCGGGTCACATGAACAGGAGGGAAAACATCGTTTCATGGGGAACTGATTCTCTTCCCTTACTGCTTTCACATCATGCATATTTTGCTCTTTTTCCTAATAATCCCCTAAGCTAGTTGTACCTGTCTAATATTTTTCTGTGATAAGATGCTAATTAAGAGCCACCTTCCTTCCTGTAAACCTCTTCTGACAGTGCGTGCTTTCTGTAAACACTTGTCTAAGAATAAAAAATGCCTATGCGATTCATTGTAATAGTTAAAGTATCCATACTGTGTGGCTAAATTGTCCCTAAGCATCTAAATAAGACAGAATCACAAACAAGTAAGGATATTAGAGCTGAGGGGAATTTAAGAATATTGTGGTAGATCTAGCCCTAGAGCCTAAGTTTCTCAGAATCCGCTTATGTGGCAATATCCATTAAGCTGAATACAGACTCTGTTTCAATGCGTTTTGACTTTTAATAACACTATGTTTATTACAAAGCAACATTGACTTATTCATTCATTCATCGGCTTTGCAAATGTTTGAAGGTAAAGTCTGTGTCAGTGCCATTAACAGCGGCAGTGCAGAGCTCTGTGGAGCAGATGTGGACCTGCCCTGTCCATGACATGGCATCATTGTAAAAACCATAGGTTATGTTGGGGGGTAGGGTAGGGGGGTTGGGCAGACAAAAAGTTGTGCTTGGAACCTGTTCTAAAATGGAATTCAAGATTAATCACAGGTTGTGTGAAGGAATATGGAAGAAATAGAATTTAAGTTTGGAAAGACATTAAACAGATGCTGGAAGCTTTAATTGCTCTTTCACAAGAGTGAGTTTTAGCCTGTCCATAATAAAAGCTCCTGGGAGAGTCTTAAGTGGAGAAGTCATGGGCTCAGGTCTGTGTTATAGAGAAACCTCTTCAGTGCAAGAAATAATTGGGGCCTAGCCCAGGGCAGTGGCTATTGTACCTTCTATCAGCCAGCCCTTGGCCACCTGGGAAGCAATACAGAGGGATGGAGGGAGGCGCAGCTCCTGCTCTGAAGTCTTGTTAACCTAAATGTTCGCCTCTACCTGCACTCGACAAAGATGAGTGTGTTGGGAAGAGTCATCTAAGACTCTAAAGCCATTGAGGAGGCAAGAAAACTCAGGCCCTCAAGTAGAAAAGAGCTTCCAGATTCTTCCATGGAGAGAGGACCTAGATGATTACTAACAAAGGAATCAGGTTTGGTTTTCCATAGCAGACGTTGGCAAACTTTCTCTGCTAAGGGCCAGAGAGTCAATATTTTAGGCTTCCAGAGCCATGTTGTTGCTATTGAACTATTCAACTTTATTGTCATAGACCAAATGTAAATGAATTGAGTGTGGCCAGGTTCCAATATAATTCTTCTTACCAGACAGGCAACAGGCCACCTGCAATCTTCCAGGCAGAGTTTGCCTCCAACCCGCTGTCTTACAAAGAAAACTCATCATGCTTCTTCCAGAGGGTGCATTTGCTTTGCATTGGTTCATTCATTCTCAATAAGTTAAACTACAGCCACTCAGTACCTTGGCTATTCTTGGATTTTAATTCCTTGCTTCCTCTTTTGTGAAGCTCATAAGCTTTTCTCAGAAAAGAAATGTGGAGCTGTATTTGACTCTAAACACCTATGAATAGTGGCAAATAGTAGTAAAAAGTTTACAGTTTCAAAGTTACAGTTTTTGGACATCTACTCATTCAAACTCTTGGCATGATGGATGATCTAAAGTTAAAGAAACAAACAAGTTGCCCAAGATCACATGGCCAATAGTGTAGGGAGGCAGACACCATATTGTAGGGTATTTTTTTCTCCTCTATGTGTTCTCTCTTTTTTTTTCTCTATGTGTTCTCAATCATGTGCTCTCTTTTCCTTCACTTACTTAACTTTGAAAAAGAAAATAAAATAGTCTTTGCACAATGCACAAAAGAGCACATCTGAACAGCAGCTCAAACAGTTGACAGATTATATAATCTGAGGACCATCGTCAAAATCGTGCCACCTGCACGGTACACACATATATGTATTAGCTGGAGCCTGAGGCCATCCCTGAAGACCTCATTCTGGCAGGAGTTGGCTACCTATGACATGCAAAAAAAACAGACCTGTCTGATGCTGACAAAAAAAAAAGGAAGGGGTAAATAACATCTGTATTACTATACTCGGAGCATCCATTTTTCTCTCCTCAAACCACTAGAATAATATGGCCACTATGTTAAAATCTGCTTCTTCAGAAAGGGCTTCTAAAAAGACATGGGCCAGTGTATATCTATGATGAAAATGCTCGTAAATTGTGCAGGTAACTGTAAACTGTATTAGTATTTGTTGGATGGGTGAAACTCAAAGACTAGTGAAGTGCCAGAAATAAATGTTCATTTCTTCTTCTTCTCTTCTTCTTCTTCTTCTTCTTCTTCTTCTTCTTCTTCTTCTTCTTCTTCTTCTTCTTCTTCTTCTTCTTCTTCTTCTTCTTCTTCTTCTTCTTCTTCTTCTCTC
>PVLD010007839.1:0-88303 GCA_004027595.1 Dinomys branickii
TCTGACTAAATTTGCATGTCTGTATATGGGTTCATACATTTACAATTCGAAGATATCAATGGATAAAGCAATAACCACTGTTGAGACCATATCACCTTGTCTATAGATTAGTTGTGATTGTACTATTTTTTATGATAATTGGTGTCTGTTTGTCAATATGTTTTTGTACTTTTATGTTTTTAAAATAAAAAAAAAGAAACAATTGCTTGTTGAGTGATAGTATCAAAGAACCTCTACAATTATCTGAAAGGTTTGTTCAGAGTCCTCGCTTTTTCAACCACATATCTGTGAAGTCAGATTTCCCGCATCTGGGTCATATACCACATAATGATGTCTCAGTTAATGAAGAGCCCCGGATGGTGGCCCCATGAAATTACCTCACTGTAGCCACCTTAGTGTACATAAACACACTCCATGAAGGTCACATGAAAAAAATGGCCTAATGTTGTATTCCTCAGAATGTCTTTGTGATTAACAGTGTACAACTGTACTTTAACCAAAATAGTGTTCCTAACAAATTGAGTGAGAAACATAAAAAATTGGCTTTTCTCATAAACAAGACATTAAAAATATCTGCAAAAATATAAAACTACACTTCCCTGTAATTATTTTCATTTTGGAAAATAAGGTTACTAAATAGAAAACATATTATTTATGTTAACATATAATGCATTTATAATATTTCTAAATCCCTAACATGGTAAGTCGCAATGGATAAAACCCACATAAGCAGAAGCTCTTTGGGTTCCTCAACAAGTTTTAAAAGTGTAAAAACAACATGAAAACAAGAACCTATGAGCTGTGCTTTCTGCTGCTTTCTTCCTAAAAAGGCAGGGCACTCTAAAGAGTGACCGCACTTAACATTGTAATTCTTAAAAAAAAAACATCAGTTATGAAACAACACAGAAATACCCTCAAGGAACTTCTGTATTAGAAGTGAGACTAAAGTTCCAAGTCAGATCTACAGAAAGCAAACTATATGGAGCATATCTGAACATTTTCTGGCATCCTGATCACATTTTAGTCAAGAATTCAGCACAGCATGTGAAGGCAGAGAGACCTAATAGGTTACAGTTAAAGTAAGAAAGTCATTGTATGAAGTGGCTTAATTATTCAATATACAAAAATAACTCATCTCATTTGAATCGAATGAGAGACAATTAATATTTTGAAGCTATGTTTATTCTTCAGTGTCACCAGATTTTGTTACAAACAGACGGATCTAAAAGCAAAGATATTATTTGCATTATCATATTCATGAACAATACTCCATCAGGTAGCAATGCTAAAATTTTTAAACTTTTACAACAAGCAGGTGCTCACCATTTTACCAAACTGCATGAAAGCATAAGGGAGATTTTATTTTGGTGAAGGTGGCAGTTTAAGGAAGTTTAGGCAGACCTCTCAATGTTTGCGGATCTAGAACTTCTGTCAAGTAACACCTAAAAGAGGCTTTGTCTTTAACATCAAACATCTTCATTATAATTTTTGTACATATCCATTTTCACCCATATCTGACTCCTAGCTTTTCATTTTTGGTGCAATGTGGATGAACGTTTTGCACCAAGTGAGAACTAGATGTATTTTAAAGAATAAACTTTTGCCACCTAGAGGGCTGACTGGCTGGCTTTTTAAATTATAATTATACATATAAAAAAGTACATGTAAAATACATAATAAATTTAAAAGTTAAGTACATAACCCAAATCCAGTGAAATGTAAATCAACTAGGATAATTAGGTGTGATGGATGATGTGGCTGTTGCAGAAGTTGAACCCCTGCTAGTGACCCCACTTCCTTGCAGATTCCTGTTGAACCCCATTCATTCATGCCTCTTGTTTTAAACAAATTGCTAAACCTACCTATCTACAGGATGTCATGATGTTTTTGCTCCTCACTGATGTGCCTATAGTAGTGCATATGCTCCCCAAATACCTGTGTTGAAATCTTCAAGATGGAGCTCCAGTAAGTTCTGCCCTCACAAATGTGAGTAGGGGCTTATGAAAGAGGAGAGGCCCTTAGATCTTCACATCAGTGAGACGGCAGAGCAAGAAGGCACAGTCTAGTGAGCCACCGAGCAGGTCCTCACCATACCCCGAATCTGCCTTGGTCTTGGACTTCCCAGCTTCCAGATCTACAAGGAATAAATGTTTGTTGTTTATGAACCACCCCATCTATGGCATACAGCCCAACCTGGCTAAGCAGCCAGAGCTCTTGAATTCAGAGGACACAATTCTGGCCAGCAGACTTTATCTTGAGAAAGTAAAATTGTATGCATTAATTTCCAGGCTGCACAAATAAGTGTACATACTTCTCCTTAAGAATGATTGGGATGAGGGAAAGGAGAAAAGAAAGAAAGAAGGAAGGGAAAAGATAGATATCCACAAGATAACTAACACAATTGTCCTATTAATTTTTGTTGGATTAGTGAAAGGAAGAGCGAATTTTTAATTTTTTGCTTAATGTTGCATGCTTATATCTGGTAATCTAAGGAACTACAACATGCAGCAATAACAATCATTGCTGAATTCCAATCATCTTGTGAAATTCTGTACCATTTTTCATTTTTTTAAAGTTTTATTCTCTTTAAAATTAAAAAAAAGAATAATATGTTTCCTTGTCAAGACCATTTTTACTTCCAACCCTTGTATAAAATCACCGGTGAGGGATGCTGCCAACTCCTACACTGTAAAATCCAGTGCAGCAGTCAACAAACCATGCTGAGTCAAAAACTCCTCTGCCTGCTTTTGTACAGGTGTGAGTTAAGAACCTCAACGATATGAAACAGGAAACATAGGTGATCTACATATATAAAATAGTTATTCTCTGACCTTTCATAGGAAAAAAGCTTTGCCTTTCCCTGTTTTAAAGAATTGAGTTTCTTGGGTGGAGGTTTTGGGGTTTATGTGTGTGTACGAGGGTGGGTGTTGGTTTGCTTTTATTTTGGGTGATACTAGGGTTTAAAGTGTCTTCCACAGAGATCCACAACGCCAGACATTTTTTAAGATTTATTAAGACAGTATCTGACTAAGTCAACAGTTTGTTGACTGCATTAGATTTTACAGTTTGCCCAGGTGGGACTCAAACTTGTGATCTTCCCGCCAAAGCCTCGCAAATGCTGCGAGTATAGACATGCATTACCATGCCTGACTCTGTTTGAGGTGGGGTATCACTAGCTTTTCCAGGCTGATGTCGAACTTGCTAAATTGAGCAGGCTGGCCTCAAACTCAAAATTCTCCTGCCTCAGCCTCCAAAAATGCTGAAATTACAAGTATGTATACACCATGCCTGGCTGAACACTGCTTCTTTTAAAAACTAGTACTAGTCTTACCTGGGGGAGAGGTAATATTTATATTCTGTCCTCTTTCTCCTTTACCTTTTTATTTTTTATTTATCTTTTCTACCTATAAAGGCTTTGTTATACTGTTGTATTTGTTAAATAAGCCCTACTGTTCAGTCTTTTATTTAAAAAAAATACAGATGAGGTGATTTATATTAATCCTTTTATTTTTTTTAAAGGCACTAAGATAAAATAGTCTGCTATGTGATTCATTTTCATGTGGATCAATAATTTTTAATAACAACAAAATGCCCACATCAAAGTAAAGCTATTCCTTACTGTGTTTGATTTGCATTCCTGTTCTTTTCTTTGGAAATACTGTCACGATAATAATGAAGTAGAGCACGAATGTTCACTGAGTTCGTTTTGAGCAATGTTTGGCCTGAGGTTGGGGCATCCTAGGTGGATAAATAATTGTTAAATTCAGAGAAGTATAACCAAGCATTCACCTCCTTTTCTAAATCTCTTTTCTCACAGATGATTAATGCATGGATTATATTTGTTTGGTAAAATCTAAATGGCTTAATACTCTCTAAGCCTGCAGAGAAATTCCCTTTCAGAGTTGAGGTGCAAAATGGTTTATAAGCTTTAATAATAGTCAGTTTTAAGTATGATTAAGTGCCTAGAATAATTTTAAGTGTCAAAGAATTACTTCTTGTTGATTTGCCATTATGGTGGATTTTACCTGACTCAGAAAATACATTTGAATAATCCCCAAAACATGTTAAAATTACTCACTAATGAAGCCAAATGTGGTGGCTGTTTGGATTCCTTTGAATCATCAGTGGATTACTTAGGAAAGAACATGTATCACTAAGTCCTCAGGGACCCATGCTGTTGCTGAGGAAACCAGGGCACACAGATTGCTGAGACAGGATTTGTGCAGCTGTGAGAACTGAACTGATTTGAGCAACTTACATGATGTGTTCTTCCCTGAAGGCAGATGGGTGCTGGTTAAGAACTTCCTTAAGCAAGAGACTTGGGATCCCTGCCACACGCTCCACCCCCTCACCCGCTCTGTTTCCTTTTCCTGCAGCTCTCCACAGGAACAGGAAGCAGTCAGCTGAAGATGGAGGCTTCTGAGGAGGCCCTTTCGGTGATTTGAAGACTTGAGCAGTATTCATCTGTGTGCTGCCCATGGGTCTAGATAGTAAGTCCATCTTAGCCAGAGGAACTGTGCCTTGTGTTAAAGAATGCTGATGCAGAATTTGACCTCTGGGAACCTCAAGGTTCCAGTCAATCTGAAGTCTAAGCTCTGGCTTGCACCCAGAACTCAACTTTGTCCTTTCCATAAGGTTAATGTTCCTACTTTTTTTAAACTCACCCTGTAGCTTTGAGTCCTACTCCTGCCCTGGTTGGCCTCACTCCTCAGTCACACAGGCAGGCTGACAGATTCTCTGAAGCCACTGTTTTATGCCTGTTCCCCAAGTTGGCTGTTTCTATGCTCCAGATTTCAAGAAGTCTCCAGATCAAAATTGAAGCAAAGAGAAAGAGCAATGTGAAGCAAGATATAACAGCCAATTCTGCCTTTGAATGCTGGGTGTGGTGGGGGAAGTGAAAGGAATTTCTTACATTATCAAGGACAGGGATTCTTAAAGGAAAGCTGAATAATGCAGTGAGAAATGTGGTGATAGAATGGGATAGATAGTTCCTGGACAGGAGACAGTCCTGAATTAAATATTGTCTTTTTGCTGGCTTTATTCATAGATTAGAATAAAACAGGACTGAAAATATACATGACTTGGCCAATATCACTCCAGTTAAAGTATATAGCAAGGTCAGAACCAGAATCCCGCTCCTGGCTAGGTACAGTATTCTCTGTCCTATTTCAAGTGTTCATTGACTGTCAACTCAAAGCCATGCTGTTGTAATTTAACAGTTCTTGAGTGTATAATTGGTGCTAGACAAGACATACAAATAAGTATCACAAAAGATAGCTGTTGTAGGAGACACTGATTTGGTAAAAATAGGAATATATATATATATATATATATATATATATAGTATTTTGAGATAATCCAAGCTTATTTGTACTTACGTGGTAATAAAAGTACATATTACACATTTTCATGAGAATTTAGAAACACAAAAAATCTGAAATCCGAATGCTCTAAAATTAGACACTTTTTGAAGGCCAGTACGATGCCACAAGTAGAAAATTTCATAGCCATTATCACGGCAAGTCGTGGTGCACTGCATTGAAAATATTGTATAAATTGCCTTCAGGTTATGTGTGCAAGGTGTCTATGACATAATTTCATGTTTAGATCTGGATCCTTTCCCTTAGATACCTCATTATGTAAATATTGAAAATATTTCAAAATAAAAAATCTGAAATCTGAAACACTTCTGTCTCCCCACATTCCAGATAAGGGATACTCAATCTATAAACTTTCAAATTGTGCTATGACCTAAGGAAGATCCCTATGCTGAATGATCAGAAACTAAACTTAAAGTCAAGACAGGAGTCGCATAAATTGAAAGGCAAAGGAAGACTTTCAAGTAGGAGGAACTGAGGTTTTGCTGGGGGATTCAAAGAGAAGGTCGAATAATCAGTATGGGGAAAAATGATAGAAAGTCTTGGGGAAGGAAAGCAATCAAAATTGCCTGGGGGAGACCCTGAAGTGTTCAGCAGAAGAGTGTTATGAGGAAGCAAGGCTTTAGAAAGATGGATCCAGCTATGCTAGACTAGGGTGGGTGGGAGTTGGAGGGAAAAGGGTATGTTAAGGTTTGTGCCTGGATGTCCTCCCACAGCCTCGTGCAGTCATGGGGTGGGATTCTAGAGTTTATGATTGATCTGTGGTCTAATGCTGGGATTATGGGTGTGAGCGCCGCACCTGCCCTGGGGCAGGTAATTTGCATACAGTATGAGGGAGGAAAAGAGGCTTGCTTTACCCTCTGCCGCTCCTCCAGTTTGATCTTGCTGCTTCTGCTGCCATGAATTGTTGCCCAGGTTAAAAGCAATAATGCAAAAACATCACCACTGTTTCTCATTTTTCCATTTTCTTTCTTCCAGGCTTGGTTCATATGCTACTTTACCTCTTTTTATGCTGATAAGATCATGTTTACCTGTAAAAACAAGTGGCAAAACTGACTATCTTTCTCCATAAGAGTAGTTATTCTACCGCTCTCAAACAAGAATTACTGATTGGTAGATAGAAAAATGAATTAGAAATTCACTGTCATTGGGCTCTTCCAAGTAAAGATCATACTGTATAAATTGGTCAGCTTTTCTATTAATGGGACGAAATATCTGATATATACAAGGTAAAGGAGAAAAGTTTATTTTGGCTCACAGTTCCAGAGGTTTCAGTCCAAGGTCACCTAGGTTGAAGGCAAAAAAGTCATGACTGAAGGGAATGGCAGTGCAGAAGCTGCTCAGGGAGTCTGGGAAGCAACGAGCAGGGAAGACCCCAGAGAGAAATGAAGAGGGAACAGTATACACCAATCCAAGGCCCAGCCCCAGGGACCTGCTTCCTCCGACCAAACCCTCCCTCCCTAGCACATGCAGCTGTAACTCAAGGACAGATGGATTCATTGGCAAGATTAGCTCCAATGTGATCCAAGTGCCTGCTAAAATGCCCCATCTCTGAGCACATGAGATTTTGGGGGAACGTTTTAGATTGAACCTCAGCACTGCAGTATCTCCCAGAGGAAGACTTACTCAGTCTAGCTAAAGGACCTGAAGTTAACTTCTTCTGCAACTAGCGGGCTAAATGATTAAGAGCAACAGCTGCGATATTTCCATGTGCGCTTATGTGTTTCTGTTGTAAAGTAAGACACTAAACTCTCCAATGAATTGAACATTATGTAGGTTATGGAGAAAAATCTTTGTGTATTGACTTAAAAATTAAATTCTGCTAATTACTGATGTATTTCTGAAGTCTACTGATCACTGTTGAAAGGGAATGCCTTAATATTTACTCCATGAATATTTGAATACTGCTGTACTCGGTGTACTTATATAGGTTGTTTATACAGATTTGCTTGCACTTTCTAAGTTATCTCTAATGAGCCAGATTTGCCTATCTGGGGGCAAATGTCTAGGTTGTACTGATATTTTTTCAGAGATTTTCAGTTTATTTATTTTAATAACCTTGTTAGCAACTAAAAATTTGAAATACATCCAATTCCACTGTCAGAACATAACTGTAGCTTCAATAATGGTACTAAAAATATAAAGAGGTCCTGATTTCCAGTAACCTTGATTTGCATAAATTTTGCATGAATGGTACATTATAATCTTATGACTTACAGAAGTTAAAATAAAATTCAATAACATTACTCTTAGCAATTGCATACATATTATAAAAATGAATGGGAATTTTAAAGGGAAGACAAATATTTGAAATCCTTGATACAGATCACAGCAAAGCTCAAGTACTGTTGTATCTACCATGAAGCTCATCCCATTGCAGAAAATGCCTTTTGTGATATTTTATACAAACTCAAATCTATTTTCATAGTTGAAGTCTTGATTGCATTAGCTGATATTTCATGTGTTGCCAACTTCATGAAATCCAAAGCAAATTTTATGTGTGTAGGAAGATGTTATAATGACGGTCTCTGTTAAGGCTAAAAATGTTCCACTGCTTTATTTAAAGTTTAGGGAGACACTGGCATTTATATAGAAATATTTACCACAAGTTAATTTTTCTTGTGCTACGCTTTTTAAAATTAAATATACTCCGACTTTGAGATTTTTGCTTAATAATAAAAAATTGTAATAACAAAATAAATTTATAATAAGGAATTGCCCACCAAGACTATCTGAGTAAATTCTCATAAAATATTGTGATATAGCAATTATTCTTCATTGATAGATTAGGACTTTAATGCTGGATGAATTAGAGTCTTTTCTAATTCTTAAAACAAGTCAATGAAAACTCCATGATTTGATGTCATGGGTGGTTTCCCAGTTCATTGTTTTATCAGCTTAATAAATCAAGTGTTGACTGCAATGGAGTGAAGATAAAAAGTCCTCCAAAAGGTGACCTTAACATTGTTTTATTGTGTCAGCCAAAGTATTTCATCACAGTCTAATATGGAGATCTGTGGTTGTGTGTTTCTTTCCTTTTGGTACAGTAGCAGCTTAAGTTGGTACAGTTTTAAAGCCCTCTCATCCATGGAATCCTGTTCCCTCTCTCTGCCTGCTCCCACATCTACTCTCCCCCCCTCTAACATCCTGCCTCTTACCAGGATCCTGCTACGTCTAATGAGTTTATGCTTATTTTTAAACTCCTTTCCGTGAGGTGGTATCCGTAGACCAGCTGGGGAAGGAATATAATCCATCCTGCAGAAGTTAAGCCGTGAGGTCATGTGAAGAGCAGGAGGTAGCGAGAAGGAGTATTTGATGGAACTCTCCATGGAAATCCTAAGCTCAGGATTACATGTCTAACTCCGATTTGAAAGTTTACAATGCTTGTGCTAGAACTCATTGCTGCAGAAGTTTAGAGAAAAGGAAAGAGAGGATGAAAGAAAGAAAAAAGGCAGGCAGAGAACATGGAGAAATGAGGAAGAAAAGGGAAGGGAACGAAGAGACAAGAAAAAAGAAAAGAAGGCCAAGAATTTTTATACATAAATTGTTTTCTGATCTTAAAAAAATAGCTTTCAGCCAGTCGTGGTGGCACACTCCTATAATCCCAGCAGTCAGGAGGCTGAGGCAGGAGGAGTGCTGTGAGTTTGAGGCCAGCCTGGGCTACATAGCGAGACCACATCTAAAAAAAAATAGTTGTCATGTAGCAAATAAAGATCATTTTCTGTTAGAGAATCAAATTTCATCCTGCTGATAGCTTCATCTTTGCAAATTCATATCAGAGGTTATTGATAGGTGAGTAATGGTATGGTTGGAGAATTGGATGGAAACAATCTATATACCTTGAAGAAAAAATTACACATGTGCCAATGATTTGGAGGAGTATTATACACTTATGTTGGAATGTACATGTTTTAGGTCCTATGAAAAATAGGGAAGGATCATTTCTGTTCCTCTGGCATTCTCATTTCTGGAAGTGGTGAGCAGAACTGCAAATTCTCTCTGCTTCTTCTCTTCTCTTTCTTCACTGGGAATTCTTGCTTTGCCAGCACTCTGTTAAAGCAACAGCAGCTTGATTCTTTCTTTCTCCCTAATCTTACCAGCAAGATCTTTCCAAAACACAAATATGTTGAATTCCCTTTGCTGAAAGACCTTAAACTCCTTCAATGCCCTTCCCTTTCCTATAATAAAATGCAAATGTCCTAACCAAGCATAGAGGGCCTTTTGTGAGTCACTATCATTTAACTGTTAGTTCCATGCTCTTCACTGGAACTTGATCTGCATGTTGAATAAACTTACTCACAGTTCCAGAAGAGGTCACATTCCAGCATGATGCCACATCTGTGTCCAGGCTGCTAGTTCTGTGGGATCAACCTTGGTGAGTGCTTCCACCTGGCTGGTTTAACGTAGGCCTTGCCTCTTTCAAGAAGCTTCACCTGCTCCAACCTGCCCTACCCGCCTCTCAGCCCCACAGTCTGTTGAGTTGTCCCTGCAGAGGCTACTCCCATTGTACACTGATGTTCTTTATCATGGTACATGTTAGAATTTGTTTGTGTTCCTATCTTCCTACTCAAGTTTGAATTCATTTACAGCAGGCACCTAACACATTCATAGCACAGGCTAAGCACTTAATACAGTAAACCTTTGTCAAATTAAGGAATTAATAAACTACTGAACAACATGGCAGCCAAAAAAAATGAAAGGAGATGAAAATATCAGGTTTGGGGCAGGTGGTAATAGTGGTGGTGGAGCTGGAATTCTACAGTAGAATTTGACAAAATAATAAGAATCCAAAAGAACTGAGTTCTAACCTGACTTTCTGTCTGCTTTGGGGCAGGATATTTAACCTCTGTAAAACTCAGCTGACTATTCTATAAGTAATAGAAATTGCATCCATTTTTCCTGTAAAAATAGATAAAATATTGTACATGCAAGTCCCTACAATATCACACTGACTGTATCATGAATCTAATAAGTAATAGTCTAACAATTAGGAATCTAATAAATATTAGCGATAGTTACTTGAGTTTTAAGAAACTATAGCTCCAGTCCTGACTAAATGAACTAGTTTAAATCAACAAAATTGAAGCACTTTAGACCAGTCACTTAAAATAGAAAATTATCAGTAAAGCAAATGAAAACATTTTGGCAGAGGGAGGAGGAATGGGGAAGAAGAAACAAATGACAGGAGAACTAAGTCTTAAGCTGGAGGGTGACATCAATTTATTCACACTACCGGGAATGTATCATTGTAGCACTGTAGTGTACTGTATTTTTCCTCTTCCTGCATTTACCTTACTATCTTTTATAAAACCAAATGTTCATGTAAATAGGAAGTGTACAATTTGATGCGTTTTGACAAATTTAGGTATCTATGTAATCAACAGGCCAATCATGACATGTAACATGTTTTCTTGTTCCCTGTTTTGGTTAATTCTTTCAAAAACATTCACTGCTGTGATTTATATGACCCTAAATTGGCCTGTTCTTGAGCTTTATGTAAATGGAGTCGTGTGTCTTCACACAGCATTAGTTTGTGAGATTTATCCATATTGTCGCGTGTTACTGGGTAGTATGTGTTTGTGTACATGTGTTGCACGTGTCCTTTCTCTTGTTGATGGATATTTGGATTGTTTTCTGCCACAATTCATCTCTAGAACTCTTCTCATCTTCTATACCAGAAACTGTGCCCTCACTAGTAAACACTCCCTAGTCCCTCCTTCCCTTAGGTCCTGGACACCTCCATTCTGTTTATTTTAGTTGTTTAGATTACTCTTAGCTAACATGTAAATGGACTCATATAGTATGTGCTTCTCTTAACACAAAGACAGCCAGGGTCATTCATGTTGAAGTGTATGTATGTCAGAAATATAGCAACTTTATCTCTCACCTATCTGTCTGTATGTCTATTTGTCTGTCTGTCTATCTGTTGATGGTACTGGAGTTCAAACCCAGGCCCTTACACATGAGAGGCAAGAAGTCTACTACTGAGCTACATCCACAACCCCAGGAATGGATTTTTGAAGACAGATTCAATCCTGCTTTCCTGAGATAGTGTCAGACACTATCTGGTTGTAATGTGTTGCCCTTTTTACGCATTGCTGGCTTCTCTTCGCTAATAGATTGGTAAAGATTTTGCAGTTTTGTGCACAAGGAGCATGAGCCTATTACTTTTTCCTTGTAATGTTCTTGAAAAGTTTTGTGAATTCAGATTGTGCTAACATCATAAAATGGATTGGAAACTATTTCTTCATTATCTTTAGCAGTTTTCTAAGACATGAGACCACCTAGGTCTGGCACTGTCTTCACACACAGGTCTTTTTTTTCTTTAGGTTTTAATACAAATTTCATCTTCAAACCAACTTTGGTTTGAAAAGTTCAGACTTTTTCTTATTAGTTTTGATAAAATATTTGTCTATTTGTGTAGATATATCCATATTAACATGTTATTAGCATTAATAAATAACATGTAATAACCAAGTGTGTACGTTTTATGAATTCAAGAATATCCAACTACTCTCCTAATATGTATCCTAGCTTTATATATATGTATACACTCCCAGAAAAACTGAATGCTCATTATACCACTAATACTTAGCATTTTAGTGAAGATATTAATTTATAGACTAGAGAAGAAAAACAATGCTATGCAAATGAAAAAGAGAGAAATAAAATGAACTGCATTTCCAGTTTTTAAATTTTTTTCCTGTAAAACAGATAAGAGAATCGACTGAAAAATACACCAATATCAGAAGTGAAATTTAAACTAATATATAGAAATAAATAACCTTTAAAAATATATTTGTATCACTTACAATAGGAACAAAAAAGATAAAATGCCTAAGAATGAGCAATATAAATGGACCAAACTCAAATAAGGAAAACTTAACAACTCCTGAAGAATAAAAAGTACTACTGAACACTATATAGATTCTTGATAAAACATCATTACATTTATTCTCTTTCATAAATCTAACAAGATCCAAGTCAGAGAACTTCCATATTTACCTATAATCTTAACCTTGAATACATAGACTAGTGGGACAGGGTAGAAATTCCAAAACAGGTACAAACACAGGTAGAAACTTGGATTGGTAAAAATGACATCTCAGTTCATTTTTTTGTAAATGGCACATAGACAACTGAATGAAAGGCATTGCCAGATCCATAGTTCATATTGTAAATCAATATAAATACAAAATAGTTCAATATGTGCACATTAGAATAAAACCAAATAAGTACCTCAAGAAAATAGGAGTGAATATTATTATAAGACTATAGTGCAGGGCCAAAGATATAGCTCAGCAGCACGAGTGCCTGCCCGGCAAGCACAACGTCCCGAATTTGATTCCTGGTACCAAAAAAATAAAAAAGTAAAAACTATAGTGGGGAAGCTCTTTCCACCTATATAATTCAGTTCTAACCCTAAAGAGCAAATAATGGTGAAATCAGATGTACACACATTTTAATGAATTTAAACATGGCTAAAAAATTCACCCAAGCAAAATCCAAAGACTTAAGTAAATTGATCAAAACATTGCAATTCAAAAGCAAAAGGTGATCTCTTTTGTATGTGATGGCCCCCAGAATTCAGGATTAAAGAAACTACCAATAATAGAAATGGGAAAATGAGATGGAAAAACATTCAAAACTATCCCTTAAGTGTTTTTTTTTGTAAGAATTCAAATATTAAAGCTATTCTAAGATAATATTTGTCATCTATCTGATTGGCAAAATCCAAGTGTGGCATATACTTCTTCCTTGGCAAAGGTGTAAAGAAAAACATCAGTTATTCTGAAACCATCTTGGAGAGAGAATAACATGCTCCAGCCACTAAGGAAGGTGGTATCTATAAGCATCACATCATGACATCAGCATTACCGATATCCTCTAAACCAGTAACAATACATCTCAAAATCCAGCCATTAGTTACACCTGCACACAAATGAATAGCATATGCAAAAGTGCATTTACTGTAATATTGCTTGCAATAGAAAATGCTAGAAACTACTCCAGAGTTCAGCAATTAGTAAACTATTAAACAAAATCTAATAGTATAGTAATGGATTGGAATACTCTGCAGCTGTCAAAAGACATAGTGATAAAGAGAAGGCTCTATATATTATATTAAATGGGAGAAAAGCAAGGCACAAAACAGAAAAACTCTACCCTTTGTGAAAGGAAAGGTATAAGAATATTTATCCATATGTTTATAATAAGGTAATGTAAAGGCAAATAGAAACTAGTAAGGTGGCCAAAGGAAAAAGAACTTAGAACAGAGAAAAGAAAACCTTCTCAATTTATGTATTAGTCTATTTCCCATGACTATAACAAAATGCTTGAGGGTGAGCTGTTTATAAAGAAAAGATGTTTATTTAGCTCATAGTTCTCAAGGCTCCAGGGCTTGATAGTGACATTTTCTCAGCTCTGGTGATGACCTCACTGCATCATGTTGGAAATCCACACAAGTGGGAGAGATAACGTGGCAAAACAAGAAGTCAGAGAGAGAGGAGGGGCCAGCAGTGCCTCCCACTTGGCCCTACTTCTTAAAGGTCTCACCAGCCTTTAGCATCACCACACTGAGGACCAAACTCTCAATATATGAACCTTTGGAAGACAAACCATGTCCAAAGCACAGCAGTGTAGTTTTGAGTTTTGAGTTACTTTCAAAACTAGGTTTTTGAAGGGAAAATAAAGTCAAGATCCACAGAAATACTATAAAAATATTGCTATGCAGTGAAATGCACCAGGCTTCTCTCCTGCTCTGTGTGGTTCTATGACGTGTTTGCTTGTGAAGAAATCATGTTGGCTAAGAAGGTAAGGCAGGGCCTTGGGAACTGGTGCTTCACTGGACGTTCATAGCAGCAGTATCCTGGCACCAAGTCACAGAAGATTCAAGATTCTGCATTAGCCCAGTTGATCTTGGCGTGGAGGATAACCTAATTCCACTCATTGTCCCAGCTGTCTACAATAGCTACTCAGTCATGGAACAGCCTGGGGAAAGGAGTAATAAGTTACCCAGGCCAGTTTCCGCTCCTGCAACCAGTCTCTGCAAAGGTCTTGAGGAACATTAGCAAAATTTTCCACCACCATCCTTTGAAAGGGCTTTCTTTAATTACCTTTTCTTTCCCAGGAAGACTATTCCATTGCACCTAATCTAAATTTGGGTTTCCTAATTCCATTCCAGTTCTTATGGAAATAGCTTGGGCAATCCAAATCATCATCATCTTTGCAGATGCTCAAGGGAGGCAAACATTCTTAAGTGATCCCTCTCATCAGAGCCTATGCTAGCTGTGGATTCACACCCAGAAGTGTTGGAGAAACCCTGCAAAGCAGAGCACTGAGATTGCTCGGGCTGCTGGCTCCAATACACTGACCTTTCCAGGTAATGGGAAAAACAATAACAAAAAAAAATCACTAGGTCTGATATTATTGTTCAGCTCTGACACCAGTAGGCTTCTTTAGAAACCATGGATGAGGCTGTGTGGGAGTCCCTGAAGTGACCCAGTGGGTGGAATCTCCCTTTCCTGACCTTCAGTCCATTCAGTTAGCACAATAAAAATATAAGAGGCAGCAGTTCAAAGATCTCTTTACTTTTAATATTCAAACTCTAATCTTCTTATACTTTATCCATCTCAAGATTCCTCTCCTACAATTGTACCCAACTCCTAAGATGTGGGAGTGGGGACCATATGAGATTTCATTCTGAGCACCCTCCCTATGCTTTCTGAAATTGTGAGTTTCATCTGTGCAGGTGGTGATGCGTAATTACAAGGGGATGGTGGAGTAGTACTTCCTGGTCTACTAGGTTGTTCTACATTTGCACTGATAAGAGCTACAAACAGATGAGCTCCTTAAGGAGGAGTTAAGGACCTGTCATGAGAGGCAGTTCTGTGTAACTCAGTGTGGAAAGAGGAGCTAGACGCCCTGGCTTCAAATCCCAACTCCTCTTAGAACAGTGCCTAGCATGCACCATGCAAGTACCTGCTATTATTGTATGGGTGCAGATAATTCCTGGAAATATTTTAGAATTCTGCTGCTTGGTGAATTTAAAAAGTAATTGGAAGTGATTATCTGAGACGCTGACATAGGTTTGCTGTAGGGAAAAGTAATATTTATATATAAGAGCCCCAAGACCAGTTGCATTAGGTAGAAAGAGGAATCAGTATTTCTTGTTGCCTTTCCCTCAGCTGCAATCTCCTAAATTCACATGTGGGCTTTTACCCCAGCTTGAATCATTTAGAAAGTAAACAAGTGCTTCTGCCCATTGCTTCTACTCTCCCTGTTATTTCACTTGAATATCACAGTGCTTTTTCTCTATTGCAAAAGTTTATAAAGTGGGGACGGTCATTAACTTTCTTCTTTGAAATCATGGTGGAATAGAGGTGGGCATAAAATAATTTCCATATAATTTTAACATTGTATCAGTATAATTAAGACACCAAAAGAGCTATATAGAGATAGGCAGAGAATGTTAGTATCAACACCTCTCTTTTTAAAGATGTGCTAATTGTAATAAGATCCTTTTTTTATTCAGGGGACACTTAGAATAGCACTCCATAGATTTGAAGCTTTAAGAACAATACTCCTAGAGTCACTGGGTATGCTGTGTGGTGAGTCAGCCCTGGGTGACATCTGCTCTGTGTATTCACAGGAACAGCTTTAGCAATTATTGCCAAGCTAGTCAACGTGGTCCAGTTATTAAGAAGATAGGAATCTTACTTTACATTGCACAAGAACATAAAAAAAGGATATCTCTACTGCTATATCCAGCCAATCTGTGTGTGGATTTAGCACACTTCTAGATTCTGCATGAAATTTAAGAAGCTACTTTTAGTCTTCCTTAAAGTGAAAGATGTTTAATGAAGCGATATCTAGAGAAGAATTGTTTGCACAATATAATTATAAAAATTCTAAAATGAGGAAACTGAAAAGTCATCAACTGCAGTATTTCACAAGATGTTGCCATCTCTTCAATGGTATTCCCGATGCAGATGACGTTATGGTAAAATAGAGACATACATAGCCTCAGGCAGCAAGTGGATCAGGGCTTAAATATCAGTCCCATCACTTTCTAGCTATTTGACCTAAGTCAAGTTGCTTAACTTCTACTAGCTTCAATGCATAAAACTTACCATATATGTTGTTGCTAAGGGTTATTAAGTAAGAAAATATTAAGAAAATGCTTGGCGCTAGAGATAATATTGCACCATGCCGATGTGTGCCATGAATATACCATAAAAAGCACTTAACCATAGTAAATATTCAATAAAGCAAATAAAAACCAAGAAATTTCATTTAGTTCTGAGCCTTTTTCTTTGCCTACTTACCTTGGAAGGTTGTTATGAGGCATGTATTTACAACATTTAAGAAACCTGGCTCACAATGGATGGTCTGTAAGTTATAGGGGCCAGTATTATATCTCCCAGGTGATCATTCTGCATCATTTATTCATTTATCAAATTGGATATTTTGAAACCATTCATTATGTGCCAGAAGTTTGAGGAAACTCAGTGAATGATACACCTATGATCTGTGTCCAAGTTTGGGGGTAATTGGAGTGACAGGCAGAGAGAACAAAGTCATGCTAGTTCCAATGGATGAAACACTATGCTTACCAGCAAGACAGAAAAAAACTAACTCTCCCTTAAACTGTGACTGACCTTCCAGGAAAGTCACTTTCAGTTACTTCTAAATCCTTTAACATTTCCCTTACCCTTCTATACCAAAGTTAGCAAGCCCTGGCGGAAATGGAAATGCACACAGTAGGCAGATATAAAACACCAAGTAACGGTGAGGCCCTGACTATTGAACAGACCAAATACAAAGGCACTGGACCACCTACAGATTCCACAACAAATAAAGATCAGTTTCAACTATCTATGAGCTCCGTCATCCTGATATCAGCAGCTGCAGCTTGCAGCTATAAATATCACTGGAACCCAGGCAGGTCTTAGAATCATTTTGGAATTTTAGGGCAACCCCGCAGACTCGACCCGGCCCCCGGCAGCGCTGCAACGGGGAGGAGCCCGGCGGTCCACGGGAGCAACCCCAGGGACTCGACAAGGGCCACAGTAGTGGGACGCTGGGGCCGAGCCCGGCTTTCTACTTGGACGACCCTGAGTACTCGACCGGGCCTCTGGACATGCTGTACTGAGGTGAAGCCTGGCAGATGGATGGGTAACCCCACTGAACCAACTGGACCAATGTCCTAGAGGGCTTGTCAATGGGGGTTTGACCATAGTGAACCTGGTTCCCTGCCTATCTACTGTCTTTGAGCATGGGTGCTTTTCCACCTCCTGCCATAGCAATTTGTGGACACCCATATTTGTTACAGCATAATTTGAAGAAGCCATGTCTCTTTCCAAAGTGAGGGCCCAAGGGAGTAAATAAACCCAAAAGTACAGTTACTATCAGAGAGAGAATTTTAATATACACAGGAAAATATGTTATGCAGCCTTTTAAAAAGGTGATATAGAATACAGTAACTGACAATTGCTCACACCATAAAAATATATTCATTATAGTCTTAAAGTTACAAAACAATTAGAATATGGTGTGAGTTTGTAAAATAAATTGTGTAGAAAAAGACTAGAAGTGGATTTTCTCTACTTAGTTACCACGGTGGCTGCCTGTGGGTTGTAGCATTATGGGTGACTCTTGTTAGCTTTCCTTTATGCGTGGGTATGTTCCATTACTTCCAATGTAAACACGTATTGTTTTAGTAGTCATTAGAACACACCCATCTTAAAAATTGATATTTAGGAATGAAGGGCAAGTATAGAAATCTAGTAAGTATGAGACTTACTGTCGTTCCTGTTCTACTTGTATAATGTATAATATTGGTGTAGTGTATGGTGTGGTGTGTGTTTATGTCTAGTAATGTTTGTATTAAGTTATATAAAAGCTAACCTGGAGCTGCTACTCATCTATGGGTTCTAATTAAACTGAACCGTGCATCTCTATTATCCTTTATAAATTGCAGGAGAAACACTTGCCCGTTTTAGTGATCATCCTAACTGCTTTGCAAAGGAGAACAACCCACAGTTGAGAAACATACCTTCACGGGAGCAAGTTGCAACAGACAATGGAAAATACCTTATAATTACAGCTGCTTAAAGAATGCAAATAATTAAGAAAGCTTTCTGTTCTGCAAGTTTTCGTTCCACTCTTTGTTCACTGGAATGACTTAGCATTTCAGAAGTTCACAACAGGACCAGGACTGGTTCATTAACTCTAATCTGATTAGTCTTGTTTCTTTGTTCTCTGTGTCCTCAGGTGGCAAGTTTGGCTGAACACGGTACATTTTTGCTCTGTGTCTAGGTACAGAAACATAACTTTGCCCGTGTATTACATAAGAAGAACACTGTTCTCAGGGCACCAGTTCTAAAAGGGAAATCTGGTTAACGGAGTCTACTTCTGTCCAAATAATCTTCAGCCTGTGAATTTCATGCTTGCAATACACATGTGTATCAAAGCATTGTCTGTGCATTTATGTGTGGGTAGCCAGGCATGTATTTTTCCAGAGCAGCTACCAGACAAACATAAGGCACCTTTCAAAAATGATAGTAAAGTTTTCCTAAATTTATAAAGTACATAAATAAATTTAAATAAATATAAATTAAGCAAAACAAAGTACTAGTACATATAAGTAATATATATTTAAATAAATGTATATATATATATAAATTCACTAAATGTCTTTTGTGTATTTGTAAATAAAATACTTCGGTTTTCTCTCATTTGTTTAGACATTTAACAAACATTTAAGTAAAGGTTTATGTAATAGGATTTGGGGTCAGGTGATAAGATGGGTGAGAGACATGGTAAGGAGAGGTGTTTGTTAGAAAAAGGGACAGCAGTGTAAAGTCAGTTGGATACGGACAATGACAGAATCATGTGGAAATGTTAGATATGGAAGTTATACATGAAATATACATGATAACCTAGGAAAACCTTAAATATTGAAAAGCAAATGTGAGTCATTTTGTATGTCCATGGGCAGGAAAGATTGCTGAGCGGAAAATTGGTCTCTAGATTCTATCACAGAAGTCTTGTTGGAATATCCTGAAGGCACAGATAAATAAATAAACATATACCAGGAAATTTCTACTTTAATAAATTCACCTAGATTTTCTAGTCAATCAATTAGCCAGAAAAAAGCTATTCTGTTATTAATGTATTTAAAAATTTTGTTACCGCACAAATAAAATTGCACCTTCTGTACTTAAGAACTTAGGGTTTGTAAAGTTATGTGTTGGACTTGACAGCAATTCTAGTGACCAGGAAAAGAAAAGGAAGTCAAGCATCAGGGCAGGTCCCCAGACTAGCAGGTTTTGACAGAGCTGGGTAGGCTGGAGGCTCTGTTAAAATAGAGACCTCATTTTTTGGCCCCAGGAAAAGTGGAGTCTTCGCACCCTTTTCTGATAGCAGGCCATTCCATGAGCATGCAGTCCTTGACTCCTGGCGAAGCAGGTTGCTTAACAGCTACATGGGCAACATGTAGGGAGTATTTCAGTTGCAATTGGCTTGTAACATTTAAACAGTTGGAAGTGTTTGGTTCATTAGATACCAGCTTAGAAGCTGCATATGCGAAAATGTGTGCCAGACTGGCTGTCACCTTGGGAATGACAGGCTGCAGCACCTGATCAAAACAGACATGATGACAGGGCCTCAAACTGGATCAAGGCAAGAGCTCCTTGAGCTCCACAATGACACCAAAATGAGCGGTTCTCAACTGAAAAGAGCCAAAAATTCTTATGCTGAAATCTATACAGCACAACTTTGTTGTCTTTTCTTTTTCTTTCTTTCTTTGGTACCTGGAATCAAACTTGCGCTTGCCGGGCAGTCACTGTGCTGCTGAGCTATGTCTCTGGCCCCCAGCACCCCTGCTTTCTGTCTCTGTACCATGACTGCAGTTTCCAAATTTGCAGTGCAGTGTAAGACACAGTGAATTCTTCTCTGTCTTACACTTCAAACCACTGCAGACTTGGACTGGAGATAAAAGAAAGGTTTTTGGTCTAATTTTTTTTCCAGTTTTTGGTACTTATTGGGTAACCCTAACATTAACAAGATTAGTTCCACCAAGCACTTTCTGCACCAAAAGATAAGACTTCTTTTCCCAAAATCATATTTTCTCAAATATTTTTCAAAGCTAAGGTATAAACCTTCTAATAGAATTATGCAAATTGGATCCTAACCCTGAATATTTTTAGGAACTAAATACCACTTTTAAGAGCCACAAATTTGAAATATCGTGCTGGAAAAGGAAAGGTAGAAAGTGCAGTCAATGACAGGGGAAGGATGATACCCCAAAGTGAGATTTTTGTCTGTCTCTAAGGTTATTTTGCCCAAACTGAAGGTAGCATCTGCTTCTGAAGGCTCTCGGGGATGAAAATGCTGACTGGTCATGTGGGGATTATCTTCTTGGCAGAGTAAAGGCCAGCTTAAATGCACCTCACTCCTGCTTAGAATTGGCTGATGGAATAAAATCATCTCAAGCACAAGCCAGGGCAGTGAAGAGTGGGACAAGAAGCCAGTGTAACTCCTACAATGGAAGTGCAAAAGAACTTCTGAAAAAAAGGCCATGGTTCCATGTGAAATGATTTTCATTCTTTTCTTTTTGTCTTTTTGAGACAGGGGTTCCTTATTCAGGCTGGGCTTGCACTCACTTTGTAGCCCAGGTGGGCCTCAAACTCACTTCAATCTTCCTGTCTCAGCTTCGCAAGTGCTGGGATTACAGGAAAAATAATTTTCTGCATCCTACTTTTTCTTTTGAATAATGGAAGATACTTCATTCAAATAATACTTAAGATCACTATAAACAATGACTTCCAGTCTAATAGATGCTTAGCATTATAGATTGGGTAATGCCCTGCTTTAATGGAAACTTAGTATATTCACATGGAGAAAGTATGTCAGATACGTCATGGAAAAGCACACAAGCTCTTCTGATTCTGCGGTTCTGGGCCTTCTGCATGGGAGCAAACAAAAGCAATTATTTGCAATAGCACAGACCCAGAAATACTGCATTATTACTAAATTAACTCAGCTAAATGGCTGGTAAAAGCAGTGATTTTTTTTGAACTAAGTTTATACAGCAACAACAAGAAGACATATTTTCTAGTTGCAGATTTCTTGGCTGAAAGGCATAGCTCGAAAGCATAGGAGTGTCCCGGCTACTCTGTGCTGGCCTTTTCCTAGCTGTTTACTCTTCAGAGTGAACGGCTTGTTCTCCCTAAAAACGGTGCTTGAAGGAGAAGTGTTTGGCGAAGTAAGCAGAAGACCCAGCAAGAGGGAGGAGAGCAGTCCAAGGGGACTTCTATGACAGTATCGCTTTTACCCCAGTTGAAGTTTTTGAGGTTTGCTAACTAAAGACAACAAGCTATTTCCTAGTAATGAGGCTTCAGTGAAAATCCAACTCCAATCAACTTTGGAAACTTCACTTATGTATTCAAACACACACTCGGGCTGGGGATATAGCTCAGTGGAATAAGCGCTTGCCTAGCAAGCGCAGGGTCCTGAGTTCGATCCCCAGTACCGCTACATCAAACACACACTCGATGATAGCAAACCCTAAAGACTCAGCCTTCTTTTCTCCTCCCCTCACGCCAGGCTGCCTTCGCACTGCCTCTGCAGTGTGCTCTCAGGAGTGGCAGGATCCCTGCAGCTGGGTGACGGACTGCTTTGCCTAGATGTTGTTTGCGGTCATCCACTGATGCTATGTGCATACTCAGCTGACATTTCTACCAAGAAGCTAAGTTGGGACACTGGCCACTTCAAATGTGTGATTCACATCTGCAAATAAAGTTCTTGTGTTTCTGCTACTGGGAGTGTTCCCGGAAATGCTGGCTTTCCTGTCCCTTGCTTGATATTTATGTGGCTTTAAAATGGACATCCCTACTGTCATGAGAAGCTGAGGAGCTTCTTCACTGACTTACTTGTGTTTGCTCATGTTCAGAGATGATGACAAGCCACCTCTGCATAGCTGTTCAACTGTTTACACCATGAATGCTTCTGGGATTTCTTCTAATACTGCTCAGTGGAATAACATGAATAGGACAAAAATGGAAACCGTTTTTATAGTGAAGGGGGTGGTGTTCTGTATTTTAAAATGCCATTGGCTATAATGAAGAGGTAATTAGTGAATGAATCCCTGTGAAGTTTAACATTAGCATGTCTTTATCCTAGGGAAAAATTTTTGCATGAACTTGAAGATAGACATGGAAAACTAAATCAAACCCATGACATACCAGCCACACTAATTCTGATGCCAATAGTAACATCCCTGCTGTGCAGATAGATTACTAAAAAAAAGTGTCTCTTTACTTTGGTCTGAAATGATGTTAAGTTGGAAAAGGAAAATACATAGAGGTGAGTGGGTTGTTATATTGTTTTCTGTTTTGCTTTTGTTTTTTCTTATTTGTTTTTGGTAAAATAACAAATAACAGGGACTACACAGGCATAGACTGGCAGCATGTTTTCTCCCAACATTTTCTGTGACAGAGCTTTATATTACAATTCTAAGTATACATACCACAGCAAACTAAAAATAGAATATCATTTTGGTTGGTACATGTGAGTATTAGTTTGCAGTCTTGCAAGCTACCTGAATAATCACAGACTCTGGATGGACTCTGGAGAATGGCTTTAATGCTCCATCTGGTTTGAACTGGTTTGATAGCCTGAATTAGAAGTGTTAAAAGGGAACAGAAAATAAATCTCCCTCTTGGCTGCTTTAACTGAGCACCGTTGCTTAGGGCACAATTCTGAAAGAAGGTCAGGAATGACAGGGGACAAGATCATGCCTCTGGGAAGCAGGAGCTCAATCATAATTGTAAATATTCACTTTCCTAAAAAGGGAACTATAAAAGTGTATGATAAAAAATTGTTTTCTAATTTTTCAGTTTCCTAAAATTTTAAAATTCAGTAGAGATGCAGAGTAAAAATTTTCCCATCATTCTTATCAACTTTTCACATGCCGTTTGATACACTAGCAACATCAAATGCTAGCCCCTTTATTTCTTTGTTCCCTGCTAGACTGTAAGGGCTGGGAAATCTCATTCTGCATACTTTTCTAGCCTTAGATCTGGACCTGTTCTGGACATACAGTTATTGTGCAGTAAATGTATGTTGAATTAATAATGATTAATCATTTTCAGTTCTGTGTTACTATGAATCTTATTGATAATATGCCGATAGCTTCTGAAATTACATGGCATTAACTCATATTCATTGAATGTTAGAAGCAAAATCTTTTCCTTTTTATTTCAGCATACAGTCCAGATTCCCAATACCTTGAGATTTTAGTATTATTACTTAAAATGAGTTGAGGCCTCCTAATTTGGAGAGTGACCAATGGGTTATCAACTTAACAGCTTACGAGATTGTTTCTTGAGTAGAGACCAAAAATAACACTGGAACAGAATACATTTTCCAGGCTTCTCTTGTGAATGCACCATTCAATTAAAGAAAGCTGAGAAAACATTACTTCAAAGTACTTTCAAAAATGTGAAGTCAAATTTCTTGCACAGCGTACAGCTTTCTTTTCACATGAGTACTTGTATCTGCTTTTAATCGACTATGGATAGAGAACTCTTGCTGATGCTGGGCAGAAATAAAGAAGAAATGCTTGACAAGTTGCAAATTTCAGTCAGTAAATTTGGAGTTCTTGGGTTAGTAGGCAGGTAAGTATCCAGTAATGTGCTTTCTCAAAAAAAGACAGGATCTTGGGGCTAAGCTTAGAACTTCTGATTAGGCAGAAAAACCAAGGTGCAGGGATCAAAAACGCTGATCAAGTCCAGTCTGGACAAGTTAGTGAGACCCTATTTAAAAATACAAAATAAAAAAGGACTGAGATGTACTTAGTGGTGGATCATTGCCTGTTATGCACTGGCCCCTGGGTTCACTCCCTAATACTGAAAATGAATAAATAAAATGAAACAATACAACAACTGTGTTTATAAAAGATCCAATAGGACCTCAGCTTCCTTTTGATGTCAGATGTCACTATATTGTAATTCAGATATCTGGCGGCCAGACAAATGGTGGTATGTTTTGATTATAAGAAATATGAAGTGCCTTAGAGGCTGCTGAAACAGACTCCTGTGGAAAGGGTTTATCTTTTCTACTCTTCAATAGGTAAAGCTTCTGTTGAGCTTAATGTCACAGATGTTAGAAAAAGTACAGAAAGAAAATTAAAACATTTATTTTGCATTTGCCGAGCTAGAAAAGATTTTCTCACATACAACATTGTGGAGGAGTCTAGCCAAGTTGGGATGACCTAATTTTGCACAGGACCAAATAAAAATCTAAAGAGAATCTCACTTAACCTAACACCAAATAGTAGAAATAAATGGCAGAACAGTCATACATCCTTGGACTAGTCTTTGTTCATTGATTCTTTCCACACATATACTACATACTATATGCCACATATATACTATATCCAATATGTTTCCTAACTTCTTCCTTGACAGTTTTCCCTCTAGAGACATTCCGTGGATAGCTCAATATTGTACTCAGCTCACAGTAACTACCAGAAAGAGAAAGAGGTCTGAACGTGACAGCTGTGCTCAGAACCAACTGAGATAATATATGTGAAAGTGCTTTGAAAGTTATTGGATATTATACATATGCATGTGCACATTCTTTGTGTCTCAAATACACAGGTATTTATTATTATTTATTATTATTTATTATTATTATTATTATTACTATTATTATTTATTGCTCATCTTTTCTTAGGCATGAAGGCTTCATAATGGAAACTTACAAAAATACTTTAGAGGAACCCCGCAGGTTGGCACTTGAGCCATGAAGAATCACAACTGGATTAGGTTTGAAATTGGGTTTTATTGCTGGAAGCAGGGAGGCCTCTCGGCAGAATCATCTGCCCACTTCTCATCCCCTAAAGGAGGGTGCAGTGCAGACCGCCTTGCTGCCTTGTTATTTCTATCTCTTAATGTTTCCTGGTCTCCGCACTTCATTTCCTTGCCCTTAATTTCAAATTACTCGCTGTAATCAAATCCTACCTTGCAAATGTCAGCCTTGAGCAAGAGCGCCGTCATTCCAACAGCTGTCTTTCTGGCCTCTCCTGCTGTGTCATAGGGTGGGATGTGCATTAGACATGAAATTGAATTACCAGAGTCCTTTGCAGCAAACAAATGCTACCAAATACTGATATAAAAATACAATGATTATTGGATCTATGTTGTTGCTCTGAATAAGAAGGAAGAAAACATTAACTTACCCAGTTGCATTTGAAAAGGAGAAAAGGCTTGTAAATGGAAAAATACTTGTCATTGCTGACAGATTCAAAAATGTCACGCATTCCGCCACATAGGCTGCCTGATGTTACCACCCTGACTCTCCCTGTGTTTGTGGTTTGGACTGAATCTCTCCATCTTTTTTTTTTTTTTTTTTTCTTTTGAGACAGGGCATCCCTATGCAGTTCAGGCTGACTTGAGCTCACTTTGTAGCCCAGGCTAGTCTTGAACTTGTGATGATCCTCCTGCCTCAGCTTCCCGAGGGCTGGGATTATAGCTATGTTGCCACCACATCCAGCAGGACTGAGTCTCTTATAAGACAGAATCTATACCACATTATACTTGATGTGTTCCCTCCATATGTGGAAGGATCAATTCTCAACACCTCATCACACCTGTCTGCAATACCTAGTCAGGAATTCATAAATCTCAGCTCCTCTAGAAGTTCATGGTTCTTCTTGCACGCCACCCTAGGACCACACATGTGCCTGCCTAACTCAAAAAGTATTCAAGAAATAAAATTAATTGTGTTACTCAGAAGTGGCACCCCTATTTCTTCCAGAGAATCTGAAAAATTGCTTTGGAATGGCTTCTTTCCCATCTTTTTATGAAGCACTTGAAAGCAAAGGATGTTTTCTGTGGTATTTCTCCCAAAGTCATGGAAAGATACCTCTCTAAGGTGTACAGAGGACTCAACAAACTTTGTCATACAGGCTCATTTGGTCAGAAATAAATGAAAAATTTTCAGGTTAATTATAACTACTGAAAACTTCCACTAGGACCACACTCTCTGGTCTGACCTACACTTCCCATTCCTTTATTCTCATAGCTGCATAGTCTTCAGAAGAATAAACATAGAGCCTGTTTACTAAGCATCTACTCTGTGCCACAGCCAGTACCTGGGCCCCACAAACATTATCTCCGCTGGAAGATGATTCCTTACAGATACTGTTTATCCACCATGCACGTAAGGCAAGGGGATCAGTAATTTGCACATGACAACAAAAGCCGAGTAGAAAAATTCCAAGTTAGGTCTATGTAATGCCAAACCCTGTGTGTGTGTGTGTGTGTGTGTGTGTGTGTTCATATGCGCAAGACCCCAAACTTCTGTTTGGTCCTTATTATTTACTTACAGTAATTGGACCACACACTGGTCTCTTAACTTCCTAAAAGGTTGGGATGACAGTGGGAATGGCATTTCTTTCCTGGTACTTCATTGGAGAATTGCAGAAGTGAAATGAGAAAACACATATGGTATGTTTTAAACACCAAAACACTTTCAAACCACAGATGTGTTCATTTGTTAGGATGACCTACTACTACCTACGATAGATTAAAAAGCATTGTGATGGAAGACGCACTGGTACGGGCAGTCTAAGGATGGCACAGCAGATTCTCAGGGTCTGGAGCCCAGCATCGTCCGGCCTCGTTACTCTTTCCCTCAGTATGTCAAGTGGCCCTGGGCATATTATCTGCATTCAGCACATAAAAAGGTGAAATGAAGGAAGTACTTCAAACGCCCCTTCTCAGCAGCCCCCCCACATCAGTTCTATGTTCTCCATTTTCCCAGCACCCTAGATGACCCTCTAAAGCCCTTGAAGACATACAAATTAGGCTGAGGTGCTGGGGACTAACTAGAGGGTTAAGTACCTTGTGTCGTTTTCCCTCTGAGGCACAAGCTATGTGTTCAGAGCATTCTAAGGAAGATGAACATCAGACATCACCCTCTTTTCACAGGTTGCAGAAATGAAACAAAGTGCTCAGAGAGCTTGGTTAAAGTCATATGGTTGATTAATGAAAAAATTGAAAGAGACAGCCACATTTGATAGTTACATCTTCTACATTTTTTTTGTACAAAATAGCCATACACAGTATAAATTTCACTCGTCTGCAAGCAGAGAAATCTAAACATCTTGAAAACTGACTTGAATTTGACTTTGAGCAAATATAACTGAAACTAGGGTTTTTCTTTCTCTCTTTCTTTCTTTAATTTTTTTGGTCTTTTTAAGACAGGGTCTCACTGTGCAGTTCAGGTTGACTTTGAGCTCATTTTGTAGCCCAGGCTGGTCTCAAACTCGCAACGATCCTCCACCCTCAGCCTCCCGAGTGCTAGGATTACAGGTGTGTGTCATCATGCCTGGCTGAAACTAGCGTTTTTCTAACAAACTAGAATGCTACAATAAAATAAATTCCAGCATTTGAAAATTGGAAATAAAAATCAAAGCTATGTACTCCTCCACTTTTACCTGCATTTCAAAAATAAGAAAAATAAAAGGGGTCTCCGCTGGCTGCTGATTCTGGAGCTACCCCTCCTTCCAAATTTCAGATACATGCTACTAAATAAAAACTACAGGAATCTATTGTTTTTGACTGAGGTTCTGTTCTGTAACCCGACAGAAAAAATTAATAATCAAAATGTATCACTCAGGGTTAACGTTCCAAACTGAAACTAGGGTGCTCGCTGATTTCCTCAGAATAAGAGAGAAGGAAATTTCCCAAACAGTCCAGTTGGGATGATAAAGAATTCCCTTTGCCTTAATCGGTGCATCCTTGAATCATTCCTAAAAATAACCTGAACTAATTTCAGGTTAACCAATCGATTATTTTTTTATTGTTTTGTTCCCCTGTCCTTGCCTTGTAAGGAAAGCAACTTTGAAAGGACCAAACCACCTTTTGTTCCTTGTTTCTGCTTTGAACAGCCCTTCTCGGTCATAAAACCAAACCCTTCTGCCCAGCCCACCAGGACACCTATTCTATTTGTGCAAATCTAGAATTAAGAAGATCTACACCAACATCTATGCTGTTGCTGTGGGTGATGGGGCGCTGAGCGAACTCCTCATTTCCTGTGTGGGACCAACAAAGAATTGGACAAGGCGGTGACAGGGAGGAAATAGTAGCAACGTTAGCTGACAGCATGCACAGAGTGAGCAGCCTCACGGGGGTGGGGGGGAGGGAAGGTAAATGGTACGGGTGTTGAGGATGTTAGGTTTAGGAATTTAAAATGTCGCGTTGGGTCTAGGGCACCTTCCATTAGGTTGTCCAGAGCATGGTTGACAGTGTGATGGACAAGGTGCTGAGTCAGGTCAGCAGAGTCTACTGTGCCTTTCCTTTCCCATAATTCACTCTGCTATAATTGGATGTGTGGCATGCAGTCCATACAGATCAACCTCTCCCTGGAGGTCATGCAAGAGGATTTGGCATGCATGCGTCCTGGTTTGGGACCTTGGAACTTTGTGGGGCGGGCACGGGGTTTCCTTATCTCTGCTCCTGTGTGGTAAGCCTTAGCACGGGTCAGAAGGTTTGCTAGAAAGCATTGCCCAGGTTAGGGAAGTGGAGAGGATTGGTCCTGTAGAGAATACAGGGCAATGGCCCCAAAGCCCCAGCTGTGCTATTTATATTAGAAAGGGATTCACTCAAATTTGCATATCAAATAAATGGGTATAACAGTTTTTTAAAGTAAAGCACATGAGTATATATAATAGCCTAAAATAAAACTGTGCTTGGAATTTGGCTATAACACATTCCAATATTATGGCAGGTGTCTAAACTACATTTCTTAGGTAGGCACAGGTAATCATCCCTGTCCTCCCTGAAATGTCTTTAAGAGGACTTTAACACTGCTCACGTGGCTTCCTTCCATCCTTCATTTAGATCTCTACTCAAATATCATTTTCTTAGCACTACCTTCCCCGCTTTTCCTTTCTAAGAAGCCCCACCCACTCACATATACCACTTTCTCTCCCTGTTCTAACTTTCCTCCATGAACTTGCTATCTCCTACATTTGCTCTTTCTTTCTTATTTTTGTCCCCAGTTAAAATGTGAATTCTACAATAACAGCACACTGACTTATTGATTATTATACCCCAATTTCTTAGAACAGTAACTGGAATACTTGTAGAATAAATTTTAAAATACTGATAAAGTTGATCACTGTGATAAATCTGAGAAATTAATTGGTTTGGACAAGTGATCCCCTAGTATGTCCCTTAGATGTCTCTGACTGAGCTTATGAGAGCCTCAGTCAGACCACAATCAATTTTATATCACGCTTTTCTTTTTCATTAACATGTAGGCTGTTAATGGAATTAATCATTTCTATTAAAGTTTTTGCCTTCACAATATTTCTTCAAGTAACTCATGATTTGTGTCTGGATGTCCCCTCCCCAAAGCCTCATGCAGTCACGGGGTGGACTTCTATTCTAGATTTTTGATTGATCCATAGTCTAATACTGGGATTATGGGTGTGAGCGCTACACCGGCCCTGGGGTGGGTAGTTTGCATACAATGTAAGGGAGAGAAAGAGGCTGCATGCTGCCCCTCTCTCCCTTGTGCTCTTGTTGCTTTTTCTGTCTTCCTACACCGTGAACTGTTGCCCTCTGCCATGTGCCACTCTGCTTTGGAACCAGCCAAGTATAGACTGAAACCTCCACAAATTGTGAGCTAAATAAACCTTTCCTTCCTTAATTCTGGGTGTCAGATATTTTGTCTCAGCAATGAGGGACAAGTAACCAAGATAAACTGTGAATAAACTTGTAAGTCCTCACATCAGAGAATCCCATATATAACCATATTCATTTACTCGTTAACTCACTGATTTCCTCATTAAACAAATATCTTTTGGGTTCTTAAGAAGGAGCTAGGCCATACGTTAGGCCCTGAGGGTATAGCAAGAATTGGAAAGCCTTTGCTTTCGTGGAGCTTACTTCTAATGGGGGAAAGACAAACAACAAACAAATAAATATTTAGTTTAACAGGTAAGAAATACTGTAAAAATAAAGCAGTAAGAGGCATAAGGAGTTAGGTGGGTCACCTATGGCAATTAGGAAAGGACACTTGAAGCAATAAGGGAATTGGATACTGCAGGAACCGTGCACGGTGTCTCAGAGGGAGCGGGCTCGAGCTCCAGAAGATCCAAAGAGAAGGCCCTGGAGTGAGTAGTCCCTGGGGTTTGATGAAAGTAGCAAAGGGGCAATGTGAGGGAGGTGTGCCTCAGAGAGCGCTTTGGAATAACATAGCTCAGCAACAGAGAGGACAAACAGTGGAGAAGGAACGAAGAAGGGCTTGCTAAAGTCAGAGAGACTATGAGGGAGAAGCCCGATAGGGTCTCCTAGACCGCTGTAGAATTTGGCTTTACTCAGAGTGGGATGGGGTGTGTCTGAGGATTATAAAGAGAGGCATTATCTGACGTACCTTATGCAAGCGCAATCTCCTTACTGTGTTAACAGCAGGTTACTGGGCTGAGGATGTGTGCAGGGTGGCCCAGGGTTCCTCCAGTGAGAGGAATTCAGAGCGAGGTCATGGATGGCCCTGAAGAGTTGGCGGACAAAATGACTGCACACTGAAGTGAGGAAATAGGAGGGTTTGGGTGACAGCTGGGGTTTGGGGCACCCAGTCAGCAGTAACAGAACTCCTTCTGCCTGTTAAGGAGTGAGGAGAGAGCTCAGCGTCAGGGCCGTGCAGGAGCCAGAGTGGCATGGGGCTGCTGGGTAAGTCCCTCTGCCCATGGCCATGGGGCCACCTGGCAGAGACGGTGCTCATCCAGGCCCAGCTCCAGATACTGGACACCGGACACGGGAGCCTCTGTCCCTGCTTCTAGGAGCCCCAGCCCTCACAGCCGCCTTTCCCAGAACAAGCACACATACAAAGGAATCCCACACAGCCGTGGCTGACTCTTCCCTTTCTAGTACAGGACACCACGTAGGCAGAGGAATCTGGAGGATCTGACAGCCTGAGCCCCCAAAAGACTATTTGAAAGGGCTTGACCACCAGAACACAGGGCAGACTTTCAGAGGTATTCTTGCAGTCACTGCTGTGCTTCTTACTACGTGCTCAGTGGACAATTCAACTTTTAAATCGTGTTTCCTGTCTTTCTCTACTGGAGCCCGGGCCCAGGTTTCTTAAAGAACATGTGTCCAGACTCACTGAGTAAACACCTGGGTTGATGGAAATGAATTCCCTGTTTAAGAAATTATTCTAGGAGGAAATGTCAACATGTCTGAAACAAAATTCTAAAAGAATTGGAATTATTATTTTAAATTCCGAGAGAAGAATTAAAATTGCCTTGAAGCGTGGAAGCAATATACATCAAGTCCATGATCTGTGATCAAAGGGTCAATGGCTTGTGTCAGTGTTTTAAAATAGATTATTTATGAAACCCTGGTCTAGAGTTCCTTAAGAATCATCATTATCAGCCAGGTGTGGTGCACACGCCTGTAATCCCAGTACTTGGGAGGCTGAGACAGGAGGATCATTGTGAGTTCGAGACCAGCCTGGGCTACAAAGTGAGCTCAAGGCCAGCCTAGGCTGCATAGCGAGACCCTGTCTCAAAAAGACAAAAAACTATCACTGTCATCACTATCACTAGGTAATTATTAACATGAAGTTACTACTTATTGCTACATTTCTTGATGGGCTATCGGTTGTCATGGATTCAATGTTGATGCCCCCTTTCTAAACACACAAGGTTCTTATACTGAGGTCCTTCCCCCCAGGTGCTGATATGGGGAGGAGGGGCCTATGGGAGCTGACTAGGTCAGGAGGACGGAGCTCCCGTGAACCAAGAGCAGTGTCCTCATGAAGAAGTCAGAGAACGCAGTTATCCTTTCTGTCCTGTCAGGACAGGCTGGGAAGGCGCTGCCTGTGATGGGGTGGGCCCTCATCGGACACTGACTCTGCTGCACCTTAGTCTTGGCCTTCCCACCTCCAGAACTAGCAAATAGAACTTTCTCTCGTGTGTAAGGCACCCCGGTGATGATATTCTGTTATAGTAGTCCAAGTGGACTAAGGCACCAGAGTACAGCACAACTGTGATCAACGCTTACTGTATTTTCAACATCTCATCTTATCCTTGAATGCACAGGATTAGGGTTAGAGAATTTAAATTGTTAACTGGGAGCTGGTGGGATTCATAGGTACAGAGCTATATGCTGTCATTTCATCTCTAATAAGGTGTAATGTGAAGTATGGTGAGGGGGAGGACCTAGGTAATCCAGAAACATAACCATCTACTCTAACTAATCTCATTAAATGTACATTTTAACTCTGTCTTTTTTTTGAGACAGGGTCTTGCTATGTAGCCCAGGCTGACCTCAATCTCGTGATACTCCTCCTGCTTCAGCCTCGTGAGGAGTGGCATTGCAGGTGTGTGCCACCAGGATCAGCTGTTAACTTTATTTTTCAAATGTCATAAAATGGTCCATTAGGTCTTCACTGCCAGAAGTTTATCTTTATTTATGTCTATAGAAATACACATATATGTATGAAAGTATATCTCTAGGTTACTTTGTCAGAAGAAAATACCAGGAAGTGTAATACCATTTATTGAGAATTGTACTAATAAATTCTGACAGATCTATGCTATAGTAGTACCATACATGCCTTAAAAGTATGAGAATATCTTTAAGATAGACTTTTAAATGAAAAACTTCTAAACCCAGATGGCAATATGACGTGATTCCATTTGTGAACAAATGCACATAGGTTTATATACTGATAGATGTATTAAATATTCAGAAAGGATGCACAAAGCCTGAAAGAGGAGAGGGACTTGTCAAGGGTAAGGAAGACATTTAGTTTGCATCTTTCTGTGTGGTTTCAGGTGTACACTTTGTCTATAGATAAAAGTGTCTATAGTCACTTTTACATTTAAGTGACTATTTGTAATCCATTCTTTGTGTTTAATATTACTGAGTCTTTTGAACAAGTTATTTTAGGCCCTTATACCTGCCTTTTCTAAAGTTAGGAAGCTGTGTAGAACTCTGTGTTGTCCTAATAACCATTGTTTCATGAGTAAATTCTTTCTCTGGGATTTACTGCTAAAGTGCATAATATTAATATGTAGATACTTACTATAAATGCCCATAGTCTCTCTTTAAAAACCATCAGAGTGGATAATTGGATGGAAATTTAATCCTATGGCTAAGACTTATTTGGTGTCTCTTCAGTGCTAGGCTCTGGGACAAGCGTGTTATTCATGTTCTCTTCCCAAATCTTCGTACCTCTGCAACCATGGTGCTCGTCTTGCTGTTTTACAGAGAACTCCAGGGGAGCAATGATTTGCCCAAGGGCATACAGCTGGCCTGCAGCTGCGCAGAAGTGGAAGGAGAGGAGCCTGGAGGTCCTGGGCCGGGACACAGGAGCCCATGTGTTAGGTGTTACTCTTTACCACCTCCTTGGCTCAGTTCTGTTGACCCTGGAATTATTACCATGACGCTGCCAAGGAAACTTAAGTCACTGATCCTTTGTTCCTTACACAGATGCAGTGAAATGTGAAACTTAACCATGTTGAAAATTATTCAGTAGTAATATATGGCAATTTGAGAGTTATACATTAGCCCCCATCAACTGAATTCTATCTATACTGTTTGCCTCCTCATAGAAACTAATGATAAAGTTTAATTTATAAACTAGGTACAGCAAAGGATTAACAATAATAACTACTAATAAAATAGAATTGCAACAATACATTCTAACAGAAGTTATATGAATATGTCCCTCTCATATTCCATTTAATATGGTCAGACCATGGGAAAAGAAACCAAAGATAAGTAGGTATTGTTGTATTTGTCTTGAGTTTTGAGAATTATCTTCTAAAAATACGTTAAGAGAAATTTATATTAAGACTGTGCTGTACTTGAAAATGTTCTATTTATATTGTCATTAATCTGGGTTTGTTTTAGATCAGTTCCCCATGTTTTCTAAAAGATAGAATTTTCAAAGTGAATTTGGCTAATTGGATTCCAGCTAATAAGGCTTGACTATGTGCTAGTATTTCAAACGATTCCACAAATGCCTAATTTCTGAATTGCTGTGTTTGGGGCAAGCTGTACAGTGAAAGATACTAACCACAGAACCACAGCAGAAGACACGGTTGTGAAAAAGATGATGTTTTCCCTGGAGTCTGTGCACCTCACACATCCTCAGCCCCTCCCCCATTGGCCACCCAGATTCTGCCCCGGAAGTGGGACTTTCACCTCCTCAGCTCTTCATTTAAAAGAGAGCAGGGGTGGGGATTCTTCAGAGTTAAATGTCTTGCCTCAGGAGTTAAATGTGTAGTATAGAAACCCCCTCAAAAGCATTCATAATAGACAAAGATTCACTCTAAATATTAGTTCTTTTCATGATAGAGAATTCTATACATCATTGAATGTCCCCTCCTTTGTCAGACAGTTTAATTACCATAATCGTTCTGCCACCCAAACTATCAGTTATCCACACTAGTCCTGGAGCCTGAGCCACTCAGGTTAGGAACGCTCATTGTTCCACAAACAGACTTCTTGTCTTCTCTGAGACTTTTTCTTATGTAGGTAAGGGGTTATTGAAAATGTTAAACCTGGAGGTTGTACAAGGCTGCTTGCAACCTCTAGATAAAACCGATCTTGGAGGTCAGACATGGTGGTGCAGGCCTATAATCCCAGCACTCCTCAGAAGGCTGAGCCAGGAGGGTCCATTTTCCATAGCGGAGTTGAAGAGTAAGAATAGATTGTTATCAGTTGCCCCTGTTTAACGAAGTCATATGAAACACATTTTAAACAGACAATGTCCCACTTCTTGTAAGTGCCCAACAGAGCCCTCAGCTCACAGCAGGAATAAATGGAGACAGAAAGACATGCAAATCAGTACTGTACGGACAGGATCATCTGCAGGCTGGTCGACAGCAGAGCGGCAAGTACCTAAGATAACGAAAGGGTAAGATTTGCACACTTAGGTGCTACAGCTTCTTGTGAAATGTGACTGATGCACTTGGTAATTCTGGGTGTAGGTTCTTGGAACGCCACCTCTCTGCCCTCCTGCGCATCACTGACTGCGGGAACAGGAGAGCATTGATGCTGCCTTGTTGCGGTTTGTTTTCTGAGCTGCCTTAATTAATAGGTTGTGCTGGCCATCATTTGGAGAAGGCTGTGGGTGGTTTTCGGGAAGAAAGAGCCGCCTTTCAAGGAAGGATTACTTGGGGTCGTAGTAACTGCTGAAAATAAGATTCTCCTGATAGTTCCCATCTCAGTGAAGCCACAGCAGGGCGAGGAAGCAACACTTCATAAGGATGTGATTAGTAGAGTGGATTTAGCAGGCCTGTTTCCTCTGAGGAAATCCTCAGCCAAACACTTCCTAAGCTCTCTCCTCCTGCCTGTACCTCTTTTAGATTAATAAATTATGACACATCTGCACAGTGGAACACAGTCCAGCAATTAAAACTCCTCTTGTAGACTAGTGTTTGTTACAGCAGGTGTTAAGAACCACCTTCAGCAGAAGCACCCTGGACACTTCTTCAAAATGCAATCATAAATCCCCACCTGAGATGTATGCGCTATAACCTCTGTTGAGTGAGGAACCTTAGAATTCTTATTTTCCAGGTGAGCCTTCTTCACTCAAAAGCTTGAAAATAATATTGTACTGAATAATAACATAGAAAATAGTCATACAATATTATTGGGTGGGTAAAACTATATTACAAAGCAATATTGCAGGGTTTCAGTATTACACTCACCATGATCATACATGCAAAAGAACCAAAAATGCATATATTAAACTCTAAGCATTTATTCCTCGGTGGTAAGATGGCCATTCTGGTGAACATTTATTTTCTTTTTTTTTTTTTTTTTTTGTGGTACTGGGGATCGAACTCAGGACCCTGCGCTTGCTAGGCAAGCGCTTATTCCACTGAGCTATATCCCCAGCCCCTGAACATTTATTTTCTTCTGCTCAAAGATTTTCACATTTTCTGTAGAATTTCTGTACATAACATGTGTATCTCTCTTAAGAAAACCACCATTTTTTCAAAGCGTATAATAGTGTATGCATCATTGAACTACGGAGTGGGGACTTAATATACATTGGGATAGAAAACGCTGATATAAACACATGTGCACAAGAAATGGAGAAAAAAATAAGATCAAGACAAAACACACAGTAAAGCAAATACACTTCTGTCTGCTTGTGGGATGAGGACAAAGATAAATTCATCATTAGGCTGGAACCCGTTCTGACTCGCCTATCCCTCAGCTTTGTGCAGCGGAGACAGTGGCAAAGCCTGCCATGCAGTAGGCGGAGCTGGTGACTGGCTGTGCTGCTGCCCCGCTGTCCCCTGCAGTCGCTGAGGATGGAAAGGCGGAAAGAGAGCTGAAGCAATATTAACCTGGCGTAAAAGTTGTGGAGTCTCCTAGGGAGAGTTGCGTGTGTCGGGGGCGATGCAAGTGAGGAACTTCCTGAAATCGCAGCAATGGTGTGAGTTACAGATGAATGTCTTGGCCAGCGCCTTCATTTGCTCCGTGGTGGAGACTGACACCATGGAGAGAGTTGTATGGAAAATGCTCCTCCATCCTGACGGACCAGCACATGGCTTTAAGTCCAGAGCATCCTGCAGTTGAAGAACTCTTTCAGCAAGCGTACAGCGCTTGTGTGTCCTGGACGCACTTCCAAGCTGGGTCCTCAGGAAGCTGTCGAGGATGCAGAGTGAAGACTGGGGCCCACAGCATGTACCGCAGCTGCAGCCTGGGCTCCAAAGGCGACCCTCATTCTTGGACTCAATGAGCTCCAGTTGCCTCTTGAAATTCTTAATAATTTTATCTTTAAGTTTGTGTTTTGTTAAGTGAAGGTCAAAGAGACAGTAGAGCCCGGCAGTAGGGAGGAGCTTGCTCATCTGTCCCTGCGGAGGGGTCGGACTGCTGTCTTCTGCCCCTGACCAGGGACTACGGCTGTCTGGCCAGGAAGAGGCCTGGGCACAGGTGCAGGAAGGGTAGAAGACAGACCCATGCAGCAATTCACTGACATCATCTTTTTTTTTTATCTTTTTGAGACAGGGTCTTGCTATGCAGTTCGGGCCTTGAGCTCACTTTGTAGCCCAGGCTGGTCTTGAACTCGCAATGACCCCCCTGCCTCAGCCTCCCGAATGCTGGCTGCAGCAACTGAGTGGGCAGGCCCAGGTACCCAGAACGTCTGCGCTCACCCCAGTGAGCACTCCTCTGCCCAAGGGAGCCTGACATCAAACAAACAAGAAAAACACTGTTACAATTAAAGAGAAAGACAAATTAAAGTGCTTTCCTCCCTGCTTTCTGAACAAGAGATTCTGAGAGGATTTATGCCCCGGGCTCTACAAATAAGAGCGAATCCAGATGAGGCTTATAGGAGGGTGAGGAATCCATGGACACACATCAAAGAAATGAAGAGGGAAGACTTAGGAGAAGAGGTTCCTCCCACGATAATTATTCCTCATCTGTCTGAGAAAACTAATCTCCCCAGAAGGTTGTAGCCCCGAAGGCATCACACTGCACTATAACTGTGTGGTTAAATCAGAAGCATTTTCTCAGGAGGGAGCCTCTAATGATGACAGGCCAGGACCCAGCCCTGCTTAATTATATGCAGTACAAACAGTTACTCTAGGTAGTATTTTCAAATATACATGTACATGTACAAATATGTAATATATACAAAATACAAATTTGTATACATACTATATGTATATTTTATATGTGTACAATATATAATATGTAAAGCCAGAGTAATTAGAAAAAGTATTGGAAGCATAACAAGCAAGTTCTTTTGAGCTTTTGCTAAAAATGTTGGAAGAAAATGCACATTTACAAAAAGAGCTAGCTCACCTTTTTCATAAAAATTAACCTTCTAGCAGCTTTCTATTGTTCTCATTTGAGAAAAGAGTTAATGTTTTTAAATGGAAGGGATGGATTAACTGTTTTAGAAAGTTCAGTAGAGTGCTTTGTTCATTAGAAATCTGAAAAATATAAGGCACCCAGTAAACCACTAAGTCACAACGCAAATGTTTACTAGTGCAAACATGTATGTGCGTTTACAAAAATCAATTACATTTCACACCCATTTCTAAATTATTTCCATAGATTTAAAAAACATTTAAGGTTTTTAAAATAGAAACTGAATTTTATGGCTTGATAAGAAGAGAAAAATCCATTAAACGCCAAGTCCTACAGAGCATCTTGGTGGAGAGCTCAGCTATTGAAGAAAAGGAGTGTGTATGTTCAAAGGAGGTCTCTTCAGGGTCTGAACCTCAGCCCCACTTACCCCAAACTATATTAGCTTCTTGCCTTCTGATGGATCGAGGCTCTGCTTGCTTGTTGGCTTGCATTATGGACACGTGTACTGCCGAGGAAAGGGTGTAGGTTTAGGAGATGACTCGCGCTATGTCTCTGCTCCTATGCCGTATTCTCATGGCTGGACCTACCTGTAAGGTCTGTGAGACAAGATTTCTAGGCCTCTCTGCCTTTAGACCCAAGCAAAAGGTACCCTAGCCTAAAGTTGGTGGTTTCATTTAAGAAGAGAAAAATCCACAAAGCTGAAGGGATCTTTGAGCTAGAGCTAGGCACTTCCTTCTGGTTCATGCGTTGGTACCTTGAACTTCTGAAATTTCCCTTCTAAATGCCCAGTATACTTCCAGTTTCAGCATTACAGCTCTAACTGCACTTCTAGCTTGAGGGGACCTCAAGAGCAGCTCTTCACAGGCCGCCTGTGTGTGAGTCACAGTGTCCGCACACATTAGAGTGTGTGTAAGAGTACTCAAGTTGCAGGACTGAGTTGCAGCTAAGCAAACAACAGGTGATAGGTCAGAAGGTGGAGGCTACACGTGTACTCTTGCCCTGTCTGCAAGTCCGAGCTCAAAATAGCACCAGAAGACTGTATGCACGGGAGAACAGAATAGGTTTTCGCTCCTTAAATGTATCATTCCTAATGCTAAAACTTATTGAATAGAATTTTATTTAACATAGGAAATTTTCATTGAACTATCCAAGCTTCCTTGGACTCTCACATATAGTTCAACCTCCTAGCGATGACTCTCAGTGAAATATGGAATATCCAGCCCTATAACCATGTGGCAAGGCAAGCTGAGGCTCTCAGATAGAGCAGGACTGAAGCTTAAGAGTCCTCTCTCAGCGTTCCCTCTGTGCTTTGTTGATAAAAGCACAGAAGTCTGTCTGGGGTCTAAGGGTGTGTTCTGGCTTGCCTAACCTGAGGCTTGAAGTTATAGTGGTAGAGGGTCATTCTTTGGATGCAAATGATACTAGGTGAAATATGGTATCTCTTGTTTAGCTTCACTAAACTGGGAGTCCTTGGTGTTCTCAGGGGCAGCATGGAGGCAGACACAGGCACAGAGCATAAAGCCTGGTAAGAGCATGGGATCCCTGCCAGACGCTCACACAACAGATCCTCCTCACAAAATTGTCCACTGTGCTCTCTGAAGCCATATGCAATAGTTTCAACTTAGATTCATTTGCTGAAAAACTCCCTGCGTGGAAAGAAGCTCCCTGCGTGGAAAGAAGCTCCCTGCATGGAAGGAAGCTCCCTGTAGGGAAGGAACAGCAAACCAGGGTTTATAAATTAATTAAAACTTCCATTATATTAAAATATGCTTCCTTCTTGTTTGTTTCCTTTTACAAACGTGCAGTATTTAGGAGATACATTTCAGAGTCACCTTGTGGCACAATAACTATTATGTTAAAAGCTATTTGATAAACAGAGTATATCTTTTATTATTTTTATTATTAAATTTTATTTCATATAACATAAAATTTACACTTTAGAGGTGTACAATTCAGTAGTTTTCACAAAGTCTTATAGCCATCGCAACTGTCTCATTCTGAAAACTTGTATCATCCCTGAAAGCACTCCCATTATCCATTAGACTTTGTTCTCTGTTCCTTTTTTGCTCTCAGTTACTGGGAAGAAATATGGATTTGCCTACTCTAGACATTTCATATAAATGGAATCATCTAATACGCAGCCTTTTGTGTTTGGCTTCTTTCACTTAGAATAATGTCCTTAAGTTCACCCATGTTATTGCATAATTCAGAACTTCATTCCTTTCTATGCTGTATAATATTCCACTGTGTGGATGGGCCACATTTGCCTATCTGTCCATCAGCTGAGCATCTGGGTTTCTTCTGCATTTCCCACTATCATGAATAATGCTACTCTGAATATTCATAGGAATTCACAATGTTTGGGTTATATATCTAGGAGAGAAATCACTAGGCCATGTGTATATCTTTTGTATCTTTGCAAATCTTAAAAAACAAAGTTGATGCTTTGTATGTTAGCCTAAGTCTTGGGTTCCCATACTCCACCACAAAGCCATGTAGCAGGACTGTAGACTATGACTAATCTGTTTCTCTCTTTCCCTTGGCTAATGAATAATCCTACAGGCCATAGGAATCATTGTTGTTGAAATAGATCTGAGCAGATCTCTTTTGATAAAACTGACTGTGGTACTTTATCCAGTTTGCTCCTTATGGAACACTTTTCTAAAACAAAGTGTGCAGTTATGTATACTTCTGTCTAAAAAGAGAAAACAACAATTTCTGAAATAGCGTAGAAGCGTGACAATGTCCTTTTGCTTGACTAATTATGAACATCCTCCTAGAACTCTGGGACCTGGAAGACCAATCAATGACTTTGAGTGGATACAGCAACTTACCGTGTGGAATGGACATAGTTTCCCTTAAGGAGACTTTTCAAACCACTTACTGTCAGGTCATTTTAAAATAATAGCACATTATTATTTTTGGTAGTTTTCTCCCTCAAACTTACTTTGTTTGTAGACATTGCTATGATTTGAAGAACAGAATGCATCCTCAGAAATGTGCTACACTGATAAATTATGCCATGAAGACAGAAGCAGGGTATTTTTGACTTTTCAATTTGACTGTTGTAACTTGAATTTCTCACTTCCTATGAGTGTCATCATAACTTTTCTCTTGCACGTTTTTCAATTCTGCCTCCCTCTTCATTCCTTGTTTTCTTCATTTTTGACCCCATAGTTTCTGAATCACCATTTCACCATTTGTGATTGTTTTCAAACTAATATGTTTCACACATACGTTTCAAAGCTATAGCCAACAGGAGAAAAACGCAAGTGCCAGTAAAAATTGTCTCTCCGATTTGTTAATGCATGTCTGAAACAGACAAAAAGTGTGAGATGAGGACAAAAATAACTTAAAACATAAGGCTGAGGAGCAAGGAGGGGAAAAAATACAAATCATAAGTAGTTTGCTGATTCTTTCTCTCATAAGCTAATCCACATGTCACTGCCTGTGATGGGATCCATTTAGGGCCGGCATGGAGCAACCACTGGGGAACTTCAGGTCGCTGACTCTCAGGGTTCATGCTTGTCAGGATCCGTGCTTGTCATATGCCCAGTATGTTCCTTTCCTGGCAATGCTACCAAGAGATGGAATGTTGCAGACTCATTCTGATCACAAGTTTCCTTGGGAAAAATTTTTGGATGCTTCACAAACCACTGAAATCCAATATTTTGCCAGAGATAGCTGGGGCCTACAATTATAATTTGTATTTCTGGTTCCTGTGATTTGTATGATCATTAAGCATCCAAAGTGCAAGAAAGCGTTGGCTGTATACAAGGGCACCAAAGCTATGCAGGGCCTGGGCCGTGTATACAGCACTGAGCATGCTACTCAGAGCAGGTGAGAATAGAGACAGAACCTTTATTTTTCTCAGTTCACCCTCCTAGGTGTGACTGGAAATGGAAGTGGTCTGGGTGTAGAGGCACTGAAAGAATAACTTGTTTTCCAGGAGCACAGGAGATAAGCTACAAAAAAAAAAAAAAAAAAGGGACCTACAGTAGAACACTCTATTCAAAAATGCACATTGTGGTGGTCTAAGTCCTGCACCCAAATGACTAGAAAAGGAGGACTTCATTGTGACTAGACTTCATTATGAGGTGAATTATGGAGGAGACCACTGTAGGAACTGCAAGAATTAACTTGCTAAAGTAGAGACAGAAGGCCTTTGAGCTGGGGGGAGGGGGAGCGAAAGTAAAAGGGTAGAAAGTAAAGGGCCCTGGCAATGGAGTTTGAAATTTAAAACTCATCTGTTCCATAAAGCCCTTCTAGCAAAAAGTGGCCATGTGACCGAACTCCTGCCAAAAAGTCTGCAGAATTCTGCTGGGTGCCAGAGTGAGAAAACTTTGCTATCACAAAGCAGACACAGACATCTTGGGCCCTGACCTTCCTCCGCCCTCCGCCCTCCTCCCTCTGTGGGAAGACTTAGAAATGATCTCTAAAGCCGCAGCGCCTCTCTCCAGTGCGGAGGAGAGGCCAGAGGGGAGAGAGATGCTGCTCCCAACATCTCTGTGTCCTCTTTTTTAATGAGAGGAAAAGAACCCTTCTCACCCATCCTTTGCTGTTACTTGAAGGGAACATATTCCTAGCTGATAGTCCTAGGGACACTGAACATGCATAGGCTCTGTTCCTTGTCATTACTGCCTAAGGACATCTACAACGTATCAAGTATAAACAGTTATCTACAGATGACTTTCAGTATTCAGGAGCGTGTGTGTAGGTTATAATGCAAATACAATTCCATTTTATATAAGAGACTCAAGCATCCACAGACCTGGGTATCTGAAGGGAGTTCTGGAATCGATCCCTCACAGGTACCAAGGGATAAAAATATTCAGGAAAACACATTGTAAGATAAAAATGCATATGACCATAGAATTATTTAGTGGAGAGTAATTGCTTTATAGCTGGCAAGTTTATTCAGTTGAAGAATAACACTTAAATGATTGTAGGTAACTATTTCCTAACCTATAGCTAAAAGTAGATTTCCTAGTTTTTTAGCCACATTTGGTCCATAAGCCTCACCATCTCATACACACACACATCTAAAACATGCCCGTAAGTTTACCGGCAGCTAAGATTTCAAGGAACAGATACATTTATAGTGGCTTATTTTCCTCTACTTTCTTTTCCAGTGTTGTTATGTAATCTATCTTTGCTGGCACTTTCTTTTATATTTAGAAGATTTTTGCACCTACTACAAAACCTACAGTTTTCAAAGTGTGTTCTTCTATGTCATGAAGTACCCATGATTTGAAGATCCTACTGGGTGTGGTGGCACATGCCTATAAGCTTGGCACTCTGGAGAACGAGACAAGAGGATCACTTAGAGTTTGAGGCCAGCCTGGGGTACATAGTAAGTTCAAGGCCAGCCTGAATGCCATAGTGAGACCCTGTCTCAAAATAAATAAAAAATTTTAAAAATTAAAATAAAATTCATTATCACAAAACCTTTTAAAAATTGCTTTTTCACTACTTGAGGTAACTATCAGCAGAGTAACTGGACAGGAATAAGGACAGCTTATTTTGCAGACTAGCAATTACAGACTATGAAAGTTGTAAGAGACCATCTGGGCTAGTGAACCTAATTACTGACTCGTCCTCCAAATCTTCTTGGGGCCTTCTAAAACTAAAATTTCTATGGTCCATCCTCAAAATGCCTGACACTTGGGATCAGGAGCAAAGGCCAGGAATATATGGTTTTTAATTTTTCCAAATATCACACTTGGGTAACTTTAGAAACTATTAAGCTCATTCAATGTGTTTTCAAATGTGTGCACAACACACCTAGGAACCGTGCTAAAATGCAGATTCTACCTCAGCAGAACTCATGCTGACTCAAGATCTTGCTTGTCTACCAAATCACCAGGGATGCCTGACGTGATGGTCCTTGAACCACATTTGGAGTGGAAAGACTCCCTGCCCAGGTTTGATGACCATCCAGCTCACTAATCTGGGCATGCTGAAGCAGCAGGAGTGTCAATTTGTCCCCAGGTCCTTTAGCTCTCCTAGCAGAGCCTTTCCATAGTAAGGCACAGACTGGAGAAAAGTGCGACCTGCCTGGGACTGGCTGGTATAGATGAGGCCTGAAGAATTTGAAGCTACTTTGGTTTACTCTTTCATTGTGTTAGGGAACATCTGAACAGTTCATGGTTTCATTCTCCACCCTTCTTCAGTGTCCCTCTCTACTTCCTCTCCAGCCAATGATGTGCTGGTAAATGTGTAACTCCTGCCTGTCTAGAAAAGAAACTACTGCCTCCTAATCTGCTTACTTCAATGGGACAAACACTCCTGCCCATTTCCAGACACCCGTCTGATGTTTTTAAACATGAAGCTGAACAAAGATCCACACGATCCATTTTCATGAATAATGGAGCCTCTCCCCCACTTTGCATTGTACTGTTCTCTGACTGAGAGGGACTGAGGCCACAGATCAGGACAGTAGCTGTGGTTCCAGCCACACTGCAAGGGACGGAGGTCCATCTAGAAGAAATAAGTCACTATTTCTCTTCTTAAGCTAGCAAGAAGTATTGGTTTTGTACATCTTGAAAAACTAATACAACGAAGAGGAAAGATAGCTGCAAAAGTATCTGCTAATACAGAAATGGTAGCACTTGGAGACTGAAAGCAAGGAAACAAAAATTAACTGAGTAATCCCCAAGTGAGCAAGTTAGATGCTTTCATTTAGTGAAAATACAACCAAAATCAACCGATCAATTTGCAATTGAAGTGAGCAGTGTTGGCTGAAGGTCTCCTATGTGCAAGACATTTAACCAAGTTCTTGCAGCATAGATTGTGTGTTTTCTTGTGGTCTTAGGGTCATTTTCCCTAACCGTAAATTGTAGGGAAGTATTATTTCCCACAAAATTAATGAAAAATGAAAGTGACATGCAAGGAAGAAAAAGAGCAATAAATACTGACATCCAGTGTGAAGGAAATACAATATTGTATAGACTTCTTTCAAAATTGGCCTTATCTTTCTCTTAATTTCTCATTTTCACTTGATCTCTCTCCTTCATAAAAATTATTGTTACTAATAAAAAATATCTGCCTCACCCTGTTCTTCAGCATTATCACCATTCATTCTGGAAGAACTCATGTAATTCTTTTCAGTAACCTATATTTAGTAAGTGTTACATAAACATTTACAATGAAGTTGATTGCTTTAAAATCAGTCCTTGTAGTACAATATAATAGGCCAACAAGGTAATGAGAATTCAAAAAGAGATTTTGTTTAAATTACATTTAAGAAACTCAATCAAATAGGTATAGAATCAGAAGATCATCATGAAGTAACCCTACCTGTACCAAACATGTAGGTAAAGCCAAGTATTAATTAATCCAAATACCTTCAGCTAGGGATATCAAGATGTTAAATTGGAAATTTCTTGATGGTTGTCTTCTACAGACCTGGTTAATGCCAGAGGTTTGGTAGGATGCCCACAGAGTACTAGTTTAATTAGAGTTAATGTTAATAAATATTCATTGATCATGAACTTTAGACAAGTGGCTGCGCAAGGCATTGTAGATACAATTACATGTCCTCCAGGAAATAGCAAATAAACATCAATTCCTGTTGAGTGTCACCACTAAGCTAAGATTCTTTTTGACTTATAGCCAAACTTTTAATCCAAGATAGGGCAACCTGGCAGGTTTCGAAGGTGGTGCTAATAAAGTATCATCCCTATTATTGTTTAGATCTAGACTGTCTCCACAAAGGCTCATGGGTATGTAGGTTGGGTTTCTGGAAGGCAACTGGACCAGGAGGTGTTGTACTCCTCACTGCATTAACTCACAGAAGAGTTTAGAGCTGAATGTGCTATGAGGACGTAGGGTCTGTTAGAAGAGGTGGGTCACAGGGGGTCACCTGGAAGGATACATCTCCCTCCCCAGCTCTTCCCGTAGCTCTGTTCTTTCTGGATGACATGGTATGAGAATGGTCCTCTGCCCAGATCCCATCATCTCATTTCTACCCTAAAGCCAGCCAACCATGGACCGAAAGTGTGGACCAGTATAAACCCCAAAGAACAGAACATTTATGCCAGCCTCATGTTTTCTCTAGATGTCAGTTTATGCCTAATGGGTTTGTTATGCAGCTCTAAATAAATTAACCCTATGGAAAATCTGTGAAGTCCAAACATCATACAGGTGTTCCATGGTGTAGTCACTATCCCACATTGGCTTTTCCCCTGCAGAAATCTTCAAAGTCAACTTGTGGGCAGCTCACAAGGTGCAAAAGTACGTTTCACCTCCCAGAAAACCTTAAAAATGGTCACTGTATTGACTTAAAAATTTCACATGGTTAATCTCAGTGAATTATAATTTCCCTCAATAGTAAGAGCTATGTTTTCCCTTTTTATTTCTGGAATCCTTTTGTTTTTCTTTCCTTCTTTATTTCTTTCTATCTGTATATTTCTGTCTCTCCTCTTTTTGAAACACTCTTCCAACTACTATTATCATCATCATGACTTTACTAGCTGAAAGGATCTCAAACTATCCTGCTGTTTTTCCTATTTCCAATGAAGAGATTGGCTGAGCATCTCCCTATGAGATATACATCCAAAGCAAAACATTATCTCAATGAAATAGCTCCACTCTCACTACAATACTATTCGCAGTGGCCAAACTACGGAATCAATGTAATTAGAGTCTATCAATGGATAAATACGTAAAAAATATCATTCAGCCATAAAAATCTATAAAATTTGGTCATTTGGGACAACATGAGTGAACCTGGAGGACATTATATTAAGAGAAACAAGCCAGTCACAGGAAGACAAATATTCCATGATCTCAGTCATATGTGGAATTTAAAAGAATGAGCTCAAAGAAGCAGAGTAGAATGTTGGCTCCCAGAGGTTGAGGTAGTTAAGGGGTAGAGGCAGATAGGGACTGGGGGTCAAAGGATATATAGTTGCAGGTAGATAAGAGGAATGAGTTCAGCAAATCTACATATAGCATAGTGACTATAGTTAATGACCATATATTGTATACTTGAAAAAGGCAGAACGGATGTTAAACATTTCATCGCAAAATAATTGCAAGATAATGTATTTTCCCATTAGCTAGATTTAACCATACCATCACATGTCTATATTTCAAGATGTCATACTTTACATAGTAAACACACACAGTGTTACCTGCCAGTTGAAAACAAAGAAAAATAAACAAGAATAAACTAAGGTCTGCAGGTGTCAATGTTAGTTTGATAAAGGTAAGAGTAAAGCCCACATTCCTAATTTCTAATCAGGTATTTTCTCTGGAGCATTTATCCTAAAATTTTTACATGGTTAATCTCAGTGAATTATGATTTCCCTAAAGTATACCCTAAAAGAATATACCCTCAAAGAAAAATAATAAATGCAAGTTTTGAGTGTTGCTAAGCTTTGAGCTCAGTTTGGAAAGAAGAGTTACAGTGACTCAATAGTGAATACTGTGAAAATAATGTGCATTATTTACTGACTTAATGTGACCCTTAAATGAGAGACACATGTCAGAATAAATGCTTTCTATATTTACTTTGAAGTATTTGAACTGCTTTGTTTGAATAATATAGTTGAACTCATATATTATTTATTCATTTGGTTGAAAAGAAATCAAAGACAAATACAGTTAATCTTCTGTATCCATGGGCTCCATTTCCCTGGGTTTCACCAAGTGCAAAAGAAAAATACTTCTTTAATTTGCATCTGTACTGAACATTTACAGACCTTTTCTTGTTGCTATTCCATAAACAATACACCGCAATAACTAATTACATAGCACTTTCTTTTATTAGGTAATTGAAGGAGGATGTGCATAGATTATTGGCAAAGACAACATTGTATATAAAAACTAGAAGAGCATCTGCAGATTGTGATATTCTCAGAAGGTCCTGGAACCAATTCCCCATGAATACCACATGACAACTGTATTTTTTATGCATATTTTCCCATATTGTTTTCAGCATATGGAGTCGAAATTATGGTAAAATGTGGAGACCAAATCTGTAAGCTTTCCCCAGTCAAACCTAGAATTTCTTTTATACCCATCTGTTGATTTCTAATTTCAGGTACTGTATATTTCAGTTCTAAAATTTCTACTTGGTTCTATTCTATAATTCTTTACCAAAAATCTCAGCCTTGGCTTTTAGTTCTTTAAGAATAAATCTCAGTTACTCTGTGGCTGAGGCAGGAGGATAGTAAACTTGAGGCCAACCTGGACAACTTAAGAGAGATTCTGTCTCAAAATAAGATAAATAAGTAAAGAATGCTGGGATGTAGCTTAGTGCACTCTGGGTTCATTCTCCAGTATTGCAAAATAAATTTTTTAAGTGACTGTCTAATAGATGCATTATCTGTACTATCTTGAACCATATAACTGTGTTTCCATGGACTGTCACTTATTTGGCTTTTTGGCTTTATGGTCTTGTTTCATTTTATGCTTTGTTATTTTTGATTGGACATTATATATGAAGATTTTTAGAAATAATTTTAATATCTCAGTTATATCCTGTCTCTATGGATCATCTTGTCTTGTTTCTAACTAATAGTCAAGCTTGAGGTGCTGGATCTCCAGTTATTAAAAATTTAAGCATGGATTGAAATAATCAAAGATGGGGTTCAGTCTTTATATAGACTTCTATACTAACAGAATTAGCAATCATATCATTCAGAAAAATGGCCTCCAAAAACCAGGACCAATTCTTTGGTTTCACTTTTCTAATCTTTTCCCCATCATATCTCACTGTATTGATATTGTTACAGAGTAAAACTAAAGCATTATTTTGGATGGACCTGTTTTTAAATTTTTTTATTATAATTTTTTAAAAAGACAACCACATAGACAAAAACAATAAAAATGATATAGGGTTTCAAAACAAAATGGTAGGAATTAAAATAAAACATTTTAATGCTCATAATTTCATGTGTACTCACACATTATTAACTATGAGGATGTATTTTGAGAAAGACACCCCAGGAGGTTTCATCATTGTGTCCATCAGCAGTATATGTCACTGGGAGATTTTCACAAACTAAGACAGCTGTGCTATCACTGTATAGTTTTATGGGACTATTGTCATATACGTGGTCTGTGGTTAACCAGGATGTTATTGTGGGCACGTGACTGGACTTAAATATTAGGCAGTATGTGATACCCTTTATTCTAATAGTTTGAATGTGGATTTTAAAATATTATGATCCATATCATTCTAAAGGGGAATTTTGGATCGGCCTTAGTTTTCTTCATGTTTCTCCAGTAGTATTCAGCAAATTATATTCGTCAAACCTGAGACAATCCATAATAAACATTTTTCAACCTTGATCGTTTTTGAAATCGCAATATCCACAGGTGCTCTTGTATACGCTATAAACTTGATGGCTTGATGCTATATCGCCACCTACCCAGATTCCTTTTCTGTTCTCTCCTGGCCAACTCTTAACTGCAAGTCTTCTAAAACATGACAAAATCCTAGAGGAAACTCATTCACTAAATATTTTAGGATGCACTGATCAGACCCTTTATTAGTTACCTATGAGCATGTGCAAAGAATTCATTTTAAAATATAGGAGCCTTTTATGCTTCGATACAGACTTTCCATAGAAGGATTGAATGAGGTTTCCCAGTCTTACATTACAAATTAAAAAAAAAACAAACAAACACACACAATTTTCACCTGTTAGGGAAACGAACAACAAAGACAGAAAGTATAGCTGCCAGTGTCTTACTAGGTCAGTATCAGAACTGGCAATTCAAGGCAGACTTCCTGATTTTCGTTCTAGAATTAGAACCCTACGAAGGCGGAAAATTTTAAGAGTGATAATCAGAAAGGTGCAAACATGGGCCAAAATAGTCAGCGCTTTCATTTTGTTTTTACTGCCGCACAGGAGTTCCGTGGGGCCAGAAGTACAGTGTATCATTTCCTTATCTGAATTCCACATTCCCACCACAGTGACTAGCAATAAATCTCTGTAATCATGTGAAGGGTGCGCAAAAGTTTTTATTTGTTTTGGTTATAACTTTTATACAATCCTTGTAGTATGACCAAAAAGCCCATTCTAAAGGATACAATCCCAAAATACTTGGGTAATTTTTTACCCAAATCCTCTTCTTATGATGATATTGTCTGTGTATTACTCTCTCCCTTTCTCTCCATCCTTGTTCTTTGTAATCTAGTTGCTCTAATTATAAGCTGCATAGCATAGAAGTCATTTTAAGAAAAGGTTTTTCAGTGCATTACCTCCGTTCTGAACTTCGCAGCAGTGGCAGCATTCTGAACGGGGCAGGTGACCGTCACATGTATGACTCCAGTGGGGAAAACACAAAACCAAAGAGCAACATTTAACAAACATCTAACATGGAGAAGGACCTACAGGGACAAATATCCCCGCTTCACATCACGACCAGGAGCGAGAAGTGTAGGGTGGACTCCAACAGCCTCGCATATTGTGCCAGTATGTGAATGCCGGTCACACTTGTGATGCCAGAGATCACTTCCTCATTTACAGCTGAAAAGTTCAAAATGGCTCATGTGGCTTTGCTACTTGCATAAACAAAACACCATGGGCAGACAGGAGAGGTTGAGAGAGTTTGAGCAGAGGCTGAATGCATAGGAAAGGGAGTCATTCCTCCAGGTTTCTCCTTTTTTCCCAGCCACATAGAAAGTGTACCTTTTCCGACGTGTAGGAACGTGGCCATCCACACCCCACAGCAGGGGTAAACCCCCAAGACCACAGTGAGGGTGCCTCTCAGATAGCTGAGGGGACAAACTGAAATTCTATAATCTGCCCGCAAGGCCTTGTCCTTCTTTTTTATATGCCTACAGGAAAGGAAGCATTTATTACATAAAGAAAATTACAAAAATAATGCACCTAAATTCCAGAAAGTACATAGAATGTTGCATCATTTGGCAATAGTTTCACAATTTTAGATCAGCATAAAATGTGGGCCAGTGATAGGGATTAGAAATCTTAAATCTGAGTACACTGTCCTTCATTTAATTAAATCCATTGGAAAACATTGTGTTATTGACCATTTTCAAGTCTGCCTATCTATCTATCTATCCGTCTATCTATCTGTCTATCTATATCTACGTTTGGAGCTGACTTCCAAGAGAGTAAAATATAGACAAAGAATATTTTAATCCAGTTGTTATCTTTCAGTGTATACCTAAGTTTTGTAGATACTTTATGATAATTGATTTCTGCCCCTCTGGCTTCTATGGTAAGAAAACATCTGTTATTTATAATGAAAACCCAATTTGGATTTCTTAAGGGTTGCTTTTCTTTAGAGATCATGCTATGCTAACAGCTATCACACAAATAAAAGCAGGAAAAAGACGTTAGAGGCAGGGGTGTTAGTTGAGGCTATGTGCACATCCATGTGACACGGCCCTTACTGGAGGGAAGGAGGATAGTGTGGGACACTGTTTCTTTGGGGAAGGTGCCCTGGAAGGGCTGTCACTCACAGATACCTGGGTGGGCTGGGACAGGAGCAAATGTTGTGGCAGATATGCAGAAAAGCATAGCTAAGGTTGGGTAAAGCATTGCTGACATTTAAGTCATCTTGGGCTTTCAAAACTTTCCTAGACAGAAGATTAAGCATATTTTGAGCAGTTGTTATGGTGATGCCTGTTTTCTTTTTTGTTTATGTTTTTCTTTTTTTTTTTTTTTTTCTTTTTGAGACAGGGTCTCACTATGCAGTTCAGGCTGGCCTTGAGCTCACTTTGTAGCCCAGGCTGGTCTCAAACTTACAATGATCTTCCTGCCTCAGCCTCTGGAGGGCCGGGATTACAGGCATGTGCCACCACACCAGGCTGTTATGCTTTTTATTTATTTATTTATTTATTTATTTATTTATTTTTGCAGTACCGGGGATTGAACTCAGGACCCTGCGCTTGCTAGGCAAGCGCTTATTCCACTGAGCTATATCCCCAGCCCTTGTTATGCTTTTTAAAACAAGCGCTTTGTTGTTGGTGCCTACTTCTGAGCAATGTGTCACTTACTGTAAAGGTGCACGGGCTTAGTCACACAGCCCGCCCCTCCTCCAATGTGCCTGCCAGGCGCGTGCCGGCAGTGTTTGCTGCTCACTCACTGCAGTCCATCCAATGACTCTGGGAGCAATTCCTATAAGGTGACCAAGAGCCTGACAACATCCTGTCATTGTTTTGCTGCCCAGAAACTAGTACACACTGAGGGCTTGTTTTAGCTACTAAATAAAAACAAAGGTTTTACATTTCTTTTTCTCACAGGTATGTACAAGCAGAAGTGAATGTACTTTTGTGTAAGGAGAACACCTGGTCACACACGTGGTAATTGTGCATTGAATAAGTGGGTCTAGAGGGCTGTCATTTAAGATCTAAGAAGGAGTAAGCAGAGGGTGCCACATAAGGTTCATTACCAAAGAAATGTCAAGGTGAAATATGTGAAAATCTGCCCGGTAATGGATTTATCTGACCCTTAGTTTGTTCATTTCAGTTATAGAACGCCCTTTAGCCCTATTATCCTCTTCAAATGTAGTATTTTTAACAATTGGTACAATTTTCTGGGGTGTTGAAATGATGATTATATGAACAAAAATTAGACTTATAAAAATTTGGAATTCTGTAGACAGAATTCTGTCTGTATTTGTCTACTCTTTCTGCTTGTTCCTGTCATTTCTCACTTAGCTAAGGCAGTACAAACACTTGGACACTTACTTTATACTCTGGGTTATAATCCAACGCAGCTTTATTCATTTTCTTGCTCTAGTTGCTTACATGGTGGCCATTAGGGCTTTTCCGGTTGGACCTTATGTCTCTTGGACGTGGTGAGGGTTTTTGTTTGCGGTTTTGTTGTAGTTTTTGCTTTTGGGATTGTCACACTTGTTTTTGCAGCACTTCCTCAATTTTTGGCTGTTCAGTATGCTGTAGCGTCATCTCACGTCTCTCTTTACCCAACCCTAAAATTAGCCACTTCTCTCAGGAATGTTGGTTCCTTTTATTGAAAAACCAAGTCTCCTTTCTACTAGTTTCTACCCTTTTCTAATTTTTACTATGTTAAGGCTCTCTCAGTTGACAGAACTAGGGAATATGTATGTGTGTTCAACAAGTACACGGACACATATCTAACATTTTCTCTGCATTAATTTGTGTCTATAGACTATAGACATGAGCTTGTACTGATGTTTCCAACTCTAATCCAGGACCGTATGGATTATCCTAGCTTTTCCTCTTTGTCTAACCTTCTGCTCCAAAGCAAGCAATGTTTCTCCCAACATCCATCATCTATTTTTTTATTCAGTACAAATATACATGTACAATGACTTCAGAATTAAATCGTACTCCCGAGGGACCCAACTTCATCAACCAGAGCACAGTGCTAATGCACCATTCCTTTTACTTTTAGACTGACAGCTTCGAAACATTTCCAAAGTTGCATAGGTCAACAACTTCCCCCAACACCATTAGTGAAATTGTATCATATATTTTAATGCACTCAAAATATTTTGTCCTAACCTGGATTCCATCCTGGATTCCTTTGTTTTGGGAGTGACTTTTAAAATTTTATATACTTAATGTTCACAAAAATCACTTTTGTGCTGTGAAGTTCCTTTTATTACTCCAGGAGCTAAAGAGCCCATTAAATAAATACAGGCTGCACACAATGACTTCCTTCTGAAGATAATAGAGAGAAAAGGTGTGAGGAGGCTAACTTTATAGCAAAAAAACAAAAAACCAAAAACTGACAAACACCTCACCTGGGTGGCCAAGGTCAACATCACCAGTGATGTCTTGTTGGGTGTAAGGACACTTGATACATGGTGAGAATGACATTTTAAGTTTATGTCCTCCTTTCTCAAACCTACAACCCCAATCTAAGTAGGAGGAAAAAATTCAAGAAACCCTAACTGAGGGACATTCTACTACATCCCTGATCCAAACTTCCATAGTCTACAGAAGCCTAAGGAGACAAGATATCTAAAGGAAGTATGAATCCCAGACAGGATTTGGGAACAGAAAAGGGACATTAGATAAAACCTATAGGTATCTAAATATAGGATGGACTTTAGTTAGTGTTATTAATATTGGCATATCAGGGCTAGGAAATATACCGTGCTAATGTTAACAATGGGAAAAACAGGATAAGGTTGATCTAAAACTACTCTAAAGCAAAAAACTTATTTAAAAATTAAAACTGAAGAAAATAGATTTGGAGCAAATCCAAATTTAAGGGTTTGAAAGTTTGAGAAAAAGAAACAATTGGAAATGTTGCTTCATTTGGTTTAAAAAACATTTTTCTTACTAAGAGATCTTGTAGGGGTTTTGATTTTTCTCTTTCTTTCTTTCTCTTATTTTTACATTAAAAGTAGGGCACTGCTGTGAATGTAGCAAGTAGAAATAACCCAGAGGAACTGTATCTGAAGATATGTTTAGATTGGGTTTTTTACAACAAGAATAAGTTGATGACCCAAAAACCTTATTTTAAGTTCTTCTAATAAGTATCTTCTTCAACAGAAAATTGTATACTGAAATCCTGTCTTGTTCTCATAATCAGTAATTGCGCTGTAAGTCTATGCCTATTTTTCTATGGCATTATTTGTTTGGAACATATTAGACCTATCTTAGGGGAAAAAACTATGGACTGGTCAATTTGATATGTAGACAGACCTTGTTTAATGACTGCATTCCGTTTCTGTGACTAGGTCGTTAAATGAGGTATTGTATATAGTAGGTACATTACAAGATTCAAAACAAAGAAATGGTCACAGGACACTCCAACTTGATGACTTTGCATTTATTTGTATAACTCCTACATGCAGTACTGAAATATAGAACAGAACATAAAGCTACAGTACTATATAATACAATCAACAAAAATGACAGGACTATGTAAACAAGGTGTACTGTACAAAGAAGACATGGGGGTCTGTAATCAAAATGTCCAGCACTGTACAAAAACAAAGATGGATCTTGAATCCTAGCAGCAGGTGGTAAGTCCAAACAACGCACCTCTACGATAAATCCAATTGAACATTCAATTGGTTGGTCATTAAATGTGGAATGTCTGTACATCAAATTTGTTTATACATACACATGCATCACATAGAATTTGTCATTTTAACCATTTTGAAGTGTATGATTCAGTGGCATTAAGTAACTTACAATGTGTAGTCAACACCACTATTTTCAAAACTTTGCCATCTCAACAGAAATTGCATCCATTCCCATTTTGTACTTAGCCAGTGATAGACACTGGGGTTGTTTCCCCTTTTAACTCTTTCTACATAATGGTTTTTGTAAGTATAAGGGTGTTTCTTCATTCTTTACTTTTTTGTTTTTTCTTTTTAAAGACAAAAATATGTTGAACTTTCCTGGGATACGCAGCTTGGCTTCATTGCCCTGCCAGTCAATGTCAAATGGAAAATAAATATGCTAGAAGTGAATCAGTGAACTTCGTGGCTCCAGAGGCCTCAGGCCAAAGTCATAGCTGAACAGGTAGCAATGGTCCAGAGAGGCTCGCTTCTGTTCTTTGGGCATTTATATTTGTTTTCATTCTGACACAACTCTTAAATGTTATGCCCTTATCTTATTTCTTTATCTTTCCCCCAGTTGCTGTGGCCAACCCACTGTCAATAAACTATGGTAATTTATATTTATGTCTATTACTCATTAGCATACCAATTATTCCCTGTGTGAGGGCAACATGAGCCTGCAGAATTGTGATGGTGGATTTGCTTAGAGAATTTGCATTCCTGGTACAGGTCCTCTTTTTCCCCGCTGTAGCTTCTCTAGATTTCCTCCCTTACTTGAAACTACTACTGTTCATCTGATTGCCCACGAAAGACCCCAGAGAATTACTCTTGCTTTATTCCTCTTTTGACTTGCTATTATAAAATCCCTCATATTTTGCTTTGTGTAAATATTTTTCAAACTGACTCCTATCTCTACTCCTAAACCCTTGCCTACACAGCTGAAATGGAAGCGCTTGTCCTTCCTTGAAATATGAGAGGTACTCTCCTCTTGCATACTTTGCTATAGAAGCAACTGCATAGCACAAACATATACACACCAAAAACTGGTGAAAAATGTGCAGCTCCTCTGCCCTCCAGGATGTGGTGCTTTGCATTGGAATAGTCAGCTCATCACCCCAGACATCCACTCTCCTAACATTCCTCAAACCCCAGGGAAACACATGTTCTCCTCGCTTAGATCCCCTGAACAAAGGGCAATTCTCCGAATGCCAGAAATGGCTGTGGACCATGTCATCACCTACTAAGATAAAAGCCACGGCTTCCTTCCCCTTGCTGAGGAATGTAAGTGGTGTTTAGGTGAGAAAAAAAACATAAGCTTGCTATTCTGACCTAAATGAATGGTGTCCTGAAACTTATGGTAAAATATTAACCCCTAGTACCTCAAAATGGAACTATATTTGCAGAAAAATTTAAAAGGCAATTGAGTTAAAATGAGTGTGTGAAGGCAGGCCCCAAGCCGTATGTCCGGCATCATGAAAGCATGGTCAGATACAAAGGAAGAGCATTGGACTTAACCACTGAATTTCACTCAGTTCTTATCCCTCCCCCTGCTTTTTTTTTGATACCGGGAATGGAACTGACAACCTCAAGCTTGTCAGGCAGGTACTGCACCACTGAGATATATCCCTGGCACTTTTAAAATAGTTTTCTTTCCTCCTACACCTCCCACCTCCCCAAAGGGGACACACGCACACCCTTGGAAGTCAACACAGTCATGGTTGCAGTCACCTACACAAATAGATAAAGCGTAACTTTTCATATCCTAATCAAGGGTTCTTGTTTTTTTTGGTACCAGAAATCAAACTCATGAGCTTGTGCTTGCCAGGCAGGTGCTTATGCCACTGAGCTATATCCCCGGCCCAGAAGAAAGACAACGGAAAGCACAGGGAGAGGACCACTACCCTCAGACCAAGGTGAGAAATCTCAGCAGATACCAACCCAGCCGACACTTTGATCTGACTGTGAAGGGATGCATTTCTGTTGTTTTAGCAAACCAGTCTGTGGTGTTTTGTTATTATAGCCTTAGAAACTATCAAACTTCCCAAAGTTCTTCTCAGAGAGCATAAGAAAATATTGGGCCTGAGAAGGCCACTTTCTGCTTGCCTTTTTTTCCAAAGCACCTGGCCTATTCTGCAGAGAGCTATATGCTGCTTCTTACTTGTTTGCCCCCTTCCCTGCAGGTCTACAGCACAGAAGGCCAAGCTGGACCTCTTCCCATTCCAGATTTCCCCATCCAAATTGCTCTGAGCCTATTTCCAGGGTCTGTGTGAGTCTTTCCCCTTGATTTTTTCTCCTAAGGATGGATTATGCACCACTATGCATATGCCTAAGCCTGAGATCTGACCCAGACCAGCCATTTCTGGGTTCCGTGAGCAGAGCTTAACACATGCACTGGGATCCACATGCAAATATACAGGACCCCACAGGATGGGATGGAGTTGGAGGTGACGACAGAAGGGCATGAAGTGTGGGCTGAAGTGGAAGCTGAAAGACAGCTTACAATAACCTTCTGACAAAGCCAGGCATGGTGGCGCACACCTGTAATCCCAGCACTCGGGAGGCTGAGGCAGGAGGATCGTTGTGAGTTCGAGACCAGCCTGGGCTACAAAGTGAGCTCAAGGCCAGCCTGAACTACACAGAGAGATCCTGTCACAAAAAGACAAGGAAAAAAAATAAAATAACCTTCTGATATGAGAGGCCTGAGGTTCTGAAAGGGAACCTGACCTTATGGATCGTTAAAAAGCTATATTCCTCAGGGGGCAAGTAACAAACATATTTTACCATGTGTTGTATTAATAGGATTTATAGTTTCTTATGGATAGTTCATCTCTCAGTGCATTAGTGGAAGCAATGAGGGATTGGTTCTAGGAATTCCCTTAGACACCAGAATCTGGGCATGTTTAACTTGCTTATATAACCTGGTCTCTGTGAACTATACACATTTTCCTACATACTTTAAATCATCACTAAAGTACTTATAATATTAATGCAATCTAAATACTATATAAAAAGATATATGATATTAAGGGGCAATGAGTAGAAAAAATCTGTATACATTCAGTACAAAAGCAATTTTTCCCAAATATATTACATCTGTAAGTAGATGAACTCACAAATGCAAAACCACTTGTATCAAAGGGCAACTCTTCTGTACACAGTAGACATATATTTGTGGTTCTTCATACAGTTCTTCAGGCCCACAAATATCAGAAGTAGGCTTAGTGGGTGTTTTAAAAAATCATGGCTTAAAGCAATATTTTCCACAGCTGCACATGGGAACTAGGGAATATTTTGTCCTATTCAACCACTTACATTCTTAAATTTGTATGAATCTATATCTACCATTCTTAGTATTCAAGACATTATACTAATTTTAATATCAATTGGTAATGAGACAGATACTAAAATTGCAGTTTGATTTGTATGAACATGTAATATGATTTCACTGGAATTTTTAAAGATGTTGACTTCTTTAAGTCATTTTGATTTAAATTTTTAGACTTTTAATTATCATTTGAATTTTACCTTGATCTAATAGATTATTTTGCTATAATGTAGTTCAAGTAAGTAGTGCAAAACAAAAATACATAAACTTTTTAAGTATACATAAAATTTTGTTTCCGTCACTGTGATTTATTTTTTGTTAGATAAAAATATATTACGATTTTGCACATTGTGATCAGAGTTGCATTTTCTTTTTATCCCTTTACAAGCAAAAATCGAGGTCACGATAGAAACAGAAAAGACATCCGTAGAGCTCAGAAAGGAAAACATCTTAAAAGAAAAACGAAACAGAAAATCTTCAGAGAGGCTGCTTAAATTTTTGAAAACTGTCAACACTAAAAGTGAGCAGGTTTTTGAGTGTGCCCCACATACAATTTTTGAATTAGACATTACAGATTTTTTTATCTAATGAGGAATTAATTATTGATCAAAACTATGGAAACTCAGGAGAAAATATTCTCATTAGGTTCTCAACTAGGGAGGACGTTGATGAAATTCTGCAGGTTTGTACTCTTTATTACGGATGAGAACCGCGGTCCATGTGCAACCTTGCATGCTCACAGACCAGCGTCCCATCTCCTTGGCACACCGCAGAGGGTTGTTTGCCTTGTCCAAGGGAAGACCCTGGAGGCCGAGTGGCAGGGAGGCCCTGGGTAGGAGGCCTGATCAGGTGTGGTGGTGGAGCGGAGGGGCAAGGTAGAAGGTTCTGCAGATGCGCAAGTTTGAAAATCAGGTGGTCCTACTCTACAACCCTGAGGCTCCTAGAGGCCTTCTCGAAGACTAATGTAGAGATTCCTTGTTTGAGCCTCCAGGAGGGTGATGTAGCAGGCACATCTCCTGGCCCGCTCCACGTAACGGTTCCTAGAATTAGGTTTTCTTGGCAAGGTTTTCTAAGAGCTGCATCTCCCACGTGAGGGCACTCAGAACTTGAAAGGCAGCTGGTTAGAACTCAGATGTATTTGGTATAAATCACACTATATGTCAAAGATAGTTCAGAAAAATGTAATGGGTTTGTTTCTTTTTCAGATAGAATCTTACTGTGTAGCTGAGGCTGGCCTCCTGCCTCAGCCTCACAAGTGCTGGGGTTACAGGTGTGTGCCGCCACAGCCCCCCAAAAGAATGCAACTCAGGTCAACAATCACTTTCATATTGAATACAGGTTGAAATGACATTATTTTGGACATACTAGATTAAATACAATGTGTTACTAAAATTAATTTTGCCTGTTTCCTTTTACACTTTTAATGAAATTACTAGAAAAATTTTAAACTCCACTTCTGGTTTGCAGTCTATGTTTACTGGGTGGCAGGGATACAGAGGACAGCACTGTTCCCTCGGGCCCTCCAGAACCTGTCATCGGTCTCTGCAGTTCTGTTTTCTCTCATTTGGGGCTCTTACTTCTCCAGACTACGTGAATAAATCCTTCTCTTCCCCACCAACCGCCATCATCGATAAACCAGCACCTCTGCTCTTTGCTCACTGCAGATTCTGGCTTGACATCTGGCCAACCCTTATTCAGTCTTTAAATATCAATTATTCATCCAGGAAGGCTACCTGGAAATGCAGGCACACCTCTCCTTTGGGCCAGGTTAGGGGCCCTTCCTCCATGCACCAATAATGTTCTTGTGTTCCTCTAACCTGAACTCCCTACATAGTTTTCCAGGCATCTGCTTGTGCGAATCTTGAGGGCAGAGGCAGGGCTTAATTATTCTTTTATTCCTAGCACCTACCCTAGCACCTGGTATAACAGGCCCTCAATAAATGTTTAGTGAATGACTGAAGAATAAAACAAAGAGGCTCAGTATCCCAGGTGATTTGATGCCATTGTGAGCTAAGAATGAACTGTGGGGACAGAAGGGAGAGAATCCAAGCATGGCTCCCAGATTCCCAAAGATTTTTTTCCATATGTAGACTTTTTTCCTTTGTGTACTTCGTTGCCAATGGAACATGAACAATCTCCACATTTCTAAACAATTAGCTTCTGTTCCTGAGGTATTTCATCATCCAAACACAGAAGCTATGCTGTCTCTAGCACTGGAATGTTTTGTATTAGGAATTTTGCTTTGGTCTTTTGAAGAAAGGCTGTGTCTTGGCACTTTGGGGCAGAGTGATCGGAATGGCCACAGCAAACCTCTTCTTTCTTATATAAAGTGGAAGCCCGGCAGGTGCCCTCTGCTTCTCAGTCAGCATCCCACATGCTATAGAAATTGACTATTTTCCATATTTGGAGGTAAGAAAAGAGTGACTCATGTAAGTTAAGAGACATACATAGAAAAGAAGAAATGGTGGCCAAGTACTCCGGCTTCAGGTTCTACACCGTCTCCTTCCAACAGCATTTGCCTCAGTGGACCACACTGTACAAACAGATTGGTTCCCTCTAAGCATTGTTGAGCTTTCTTGCTTTTTCTCATCATTTTCATGGTTTAGAAATGGTTTAAAAAGAATAGAGAAAAGTAAACAATGCGAGCAAGAGGGGAGGGAAGAGCAAGAGCAGAAGGGTTGTGATAGTGACTGCTGAGGTGAGGGAAGCCTGGGCAGGATGACACTGTTGTGGCCATCACAACGTCCCGGAGAGTCATTGCTGTGTGACACTGAGTGCACCTGCTTGACCTCTCTTGCTACATCACCTTCCCTGTCCTCTTTTATGCATCGTGTCATCTAAGATGATCCTGAGAATTATTGTTCCATAGTAATTATTATGTAGTTGCTGCATTAGATTGCCAGCTCCTTTGGATCAAGGACAATTCTACTTTGTTCAGTGCTGTATTCCTAGAGAAACACGAGTTTGTAGGAATCACTTAATATGCATTTGTTGAATGAATACTTGTAAAAAAAAAAAGCCAGGCATCCAGGGTGAAATGACTTTTAACAGTATATAATTTGGACTTAAAAACTAGCTGAATTTGTTCTATTTATCAACTGTCATTAAGGAAATAATACATGAATGGTAATTTTGCTCTTTTTTTTTTACTGCTAATGCCAGAAATCTTAAAAACATAAAAGGAAGTTTTGATAAACCCTGAAATACATGCAAGTAATTGTAGAGAGAAATATTTAGAAAGATTACTGAATTATAAAGCACTAATGAGGAAACCTTTTAAAGCCGCACAATATTGTGAAAGAATTATCCAGAGAATTCTGAAGATGTATGAGATCTCTTTCTATTGAAGAAAATCCTAATCTTTAAAACAGAGGTACCTCGGTTCACAAACACTTTCATTTGCAAACAATTTGGTTCACAAACAAAAGCATTTGGCAAAATTTTGTTCTTGTTTGCAAACTGTACATCAAGTCACTAACCTGAATGCGGCCATCTTTCCACATAAATTCAAATGTGGTCATCTTTTCCAAAATCATAGAACAAATTAAGTTCATAAATCAAGGCACCATTGTACTCCATATTTTGAAGAGCCAGTCAATGTGGAAAGAAAAACATATTTATTTATATGCAGTAAATCTTCACTCACTAACTGCTTCAGCTTTTCATCTCTTCCTGTAACTACTTTTCATAATATGTAGTTTACAAAATTCAAAATTATCAGTTCCCCTGCCCGTTCCCAGGGCTTGAATTAACTGACCTCTCGCCCTGAATTGGATTCATCTTGGAAATTGAAAAGGACAGAATTTGCTATTTGTCTATTAAAACTTACATTTTTAATGAAAAGTTAAATATGAGTAAATACAAAGTAGATTCCAAGCTCTACACAGTCCATTTACAAGGAACTTCTAGAGCATCACCATGTATGAATTAGAAACTGTCTCATTTACGTTTAGTAACAGTAGCTCATGAATATAAACTGTTTAACATATCAACTTTCTGCTCACCCATTAGCATCTACATTTTGCTGCTTAGAAATTCCTTCATGGGTGAAACTATACATGCTCAAACTTTTCATTTGGTGGATTCTCCAAACAGATAAACAACTGTTATCTATAATAATCATCAGAGCTTACTTTTTCCTAAATTTTACTTTGCAGTTTAATGAAAACTTTTTTCTTTCTATAAAGACTGCCTTCTAAATCTTTTTCACTTTTGCAATATTAAACCTCAAATATCCACTCTTACTATCTATAGTTTAAACACACTGTCTTCTCATTTCTATTCTATAGTCAGAACAGAAGAGGAATTGCAAAGGCAAGGACAGGAATATGTAAGTTAGCCTCAGTTTTTCCCACTTCCCACCCACCAGCATAGTCCCGCCCACCTTTCCCAGACGTGGCCATCAATTTGTCTCACCACTGTTTCTCAGTTCCCTATTCCTAGATCCTCCCAATGCTAAGAGCGGCAGCTCTGCCAGAGAAAGGTCTCTTCTGTGTGGCTTCCCAAGGTCTGATGCATATGACTGAGCAACTTCCTCACCACCTGACTGATGTCACAGGACACTTGCCGACTCACAAGTAGCATCACAGTCTAATTTATAGACCATGGAATAGTCTGTCCTTCAGGTCAGCAAGGTGACTGATACTATTGAATTTTTTTTTCTACAAAAACAAACATTTCATCCCTTTCCTTCTGGAATGCAATCTGAAACTTCTATATCTGAGAATTTTTGCCATGGCAATTGAGGGAATTTGCATCTGGCAAGAAATTGATATCATGATGAAGTGTTTAGTAATACCTATTTGTTTTCAGATGCACATTTTTAAATTAGGTCTTTAAACATGGAGGAATGATTTTTTTAAAATTCTTTATATATTCTAGATATTAGTCCTTTGTCTGAGGAACAAACTGGCAAAATGTTTTCCCAGTATGTGATTATCTCTTGACTATGTTGGTGACATTTTTTGCTGCACAAAAGCTATTTAATAAGATGAGATCCCTTTTGTTGATTCTTTGTAATATTTTCCATGCAACCCGGGTTTTGTTTATTAAGTCTTGCACCAGTGTGTTCAAGGGTTTACCTATTCTCTCAGAAAATTTAGTGTTTACGTTTTAATATTTAGATCTTTGATCCATTTTGATTTTAATTTAGTGCACGATGAGAAGCATAGATCTAGTTTGTCTTTGGCATGTAGAAAGCCGGTTTTCCAGCACCCTTTATCAAAGAGGCCGTCGTCCTGTTTGTGCTCCTGTTTTGTTTTTGTAGCGCTTGGAGTGTGTATTACCTCTGTGTATGTAGGTATTGACTTCTAAGCTTAATTGGGAAACGAGCTCAAAATCTCATAAAGATCTGACATTTCTTTGACCAATCACACAGTGGAATGAGGAGGTGAGATGTAAAAATGGAGAGAGAAAAAATACATTTCCCTGGTAAAAACTACCCCTTGGTTCTTTTGAAGTTACAGAACGAACTCAGTAGCTAGTCTGTGTTAAAAGTTGCATGAGAGAGCAATCAAGAACTCATTCGACTGGGAAGGGAAACAAGGACTGAGAGAGGAAAGGGAAGGAAAGAAAAAGGGATTTAAAAATTAGACCTGAAGGGAAAAAAATAGAAACAGAGCTTTTGTAAATGGGGAGGGGAAGGACTGAAGGGAGAGGAGGAAGATGGGGGGAAAATGAACTCGGATGTATTATGTACAGACACAAATGCCCTATGATGAATGCAATCGTTATGTAAGGCAAACATGTACTAATAAAGATAAATTTAAATTTTTAAATAAAATTGATGGTGTTAGATGTTCTAATCACTACAGTATCGGACAAACCCTGTTGTAACAAACCTTCTCCTCCTCCTCTTCCTCCTCTTCTGCCTTATTCTTCTCCTGTTTAAATAAAAAGCAAAGCCATATTATTGCATCACTCAGCAAACCAGTTGCTTTGATTTTCCTTAGGTCTAAAACTTTAATCTTAGATTGCTATGGAATATATGTTTATATATATATTTTTTCTTTCCTGGACCCTCTTATTTATTTAGCCAAGACAGTTTGACGACACTTAAAAGCTCTGAAGTATCACTGAAGAAAGACCTACTGATCTTCTCCCTGACCCCCAGCGAGCAAGTGCCATGCTGATCTTCCTGACAGATATAAAACACAGAGCCCTACCTTTTGAGTCGACATTCTAGAGTCAGAAGCTAAGCAAATGCATGAAGACATAAATGTAGAAGAAAGAATGGATACTGTATATCCTCATAATATATTAATATTTAAATGAAAGATTACAACACAAACAATATAAAACCTGAATTCTGTGTATCACTCTCAGATCCATGTGGATTTGCTAACATGGGACAGGTAAACTAAGACAGCATTGGGTCAGCCATGCATGTCTCACTACTGCGAGCAGACTTTGATCCAAGAGGAAGAAAAAAACATCATCTTTCTCCTCTTGAATGAATCCTTTTCCTTTTGGAATGTTTGCAAGCTGTTACTACAGGTGAAAAATCCAAAAAACCCAGGACTTGGAACCCACTCAGTGCATCTGAAGACAGTAATAACAGTTGTAATCACAACAGCTTCTGTAGCATATGAAACTCATTGCAATAGGTACCTTCTAAGTATATCTACATATACAAGTAGAGTATTCCTAATTCAGAAACCAGAAATCCAGGGCTGGGGTTATAGCTCAGTGGCATAGCACCTGCCTGGCAAGCACAAGGTCCTGAATTCAATTTATGGTACCAAAACCCCCCCCAAAAAAAAACAAAAAAGAAATCCAAAAGGCTCCAAAAAACAAAATTTTTGGTGTAACATGTGGAAAACTTTACACCTAACTTCATTGATATATTGTAGTTAAAACTTAGGTGCTCCAAAATCAAGGTACCAAATTCCTTCAGGATATGTGTATAAATTGTATACAAAACATAAATGGAGTTTACGTTTACACTTTGGGTCCCATCCCCAAGATATTACGTATGTGTGTGACAACGTACCAAAATCTGAGAAAAATCCAAAATCCAAAATGCGTCCTTTCCCAAGCATTTTAGATAAGGGCAACTCAATCTTCATAACAATACTGTGACATGTTATGATGTCCATTTAATGAATGAGGAAAACAAAACTAGAGGGATTAAGTAAAACGACCAAAGATTATTATCTCACTAGTATAAGAACCTGAAAAAGTGAAGAAAAAAATGAAGAGGTTTGATGGACATCGTGAAACAAAGGAAACTGCTCAAAAGTAAACAGCAACTGGGATGAGGGAAAAGAGAAAAGAAAGAAGGGGAAACTATGCACATATGTGTACACAGGAGAGCTAACACAGTTGTACTACAGACTTCTATCGCTTTACTGAAAGAATCAGTTAATGATTAATTATTTGATCAAGTTTGCATGTCTCTGTTGTCCTGAGAAACCACTTTGAAGATAACAGCATTGTTAATTTCCTACCACTTTGTCTGTAATTCGGTATTGCTTGTATTGTTCTTATGCTATTTTGTACATGGATGTCTATCTGTTAATATGCTTTCCTTTTATTTTTTAAAATACATTTTTAAAAAAGAAAAAAATGACCAAAGATTAAATAAAATGTCTAAACCGTGACTGGGCAGGATTTGAACCCAGGCTTGCTCAACTAAGCACACTGCTTTTTAATATATGAGAAGAAAACAGGTCACCTCATTTCCTGTAGATGGACTCCAACATTCACTTATAGTTATCCCAAGACAAGCGGAGAAGGAATCAAGCAGACTCAGGAATGATGCCCCAAGTCTGAGTCACTGATCCTTTCATATAATTAACCATAAATTTATATTGGGAGCTGAACAGATGCTGGTCCAGGGGACACACAGGAAGAAAGAGATGCATCTCACTGTCCTGGGGAGCTGACAGTCTCGCGGAGAAGACAAAGTGGGCAGGTGTGGCAGACAAGGGAAAAACCAGGGGCCAGGCCAAGTTCTACGGGTGGGGGACTCACGTGAACACCATCGTCACTACTCACTTTCCAGCTCTCTTGAAAAAGGGACATGAAACGAGGAGGAGGAAAGCTACATGTGGGCCACACACCAGTAGCCTCAGGACTCCGAAGGCTAAGGCCAAAGCCAGCTGTGAATTCGAGGCCAACCTGGACTGCATAGCGAGTTCAAGGTCAGCCTGTAATACATAGTGAAACCCTGACTGAAAAAAACAAAAACACAGATAAAAATGAAGAGGAGAAGATTGCTAGTAGGGCACAGGGAAGCGTGGCCTGATGGAGACGCTGAGGTGGGAGTTCAAAGAGGCCCAGTTTCCTGGACGTCACTGATGGGTCAGAGCTGTTGCACGATCCTTACCAAGACTTCAGCAAGTTGCTCTACGACCTCCTTCTCCAGGGGTGGAGCCTCACCTGCTGACCTCTGCTGAACCCTAGCTGCCCTAGCCCAGTATAGTTCTAGGACAGCGAACCACAACACCCTAAAGCCCTCTTTCCAAGGCAAAGGTCCTACTGCCACAGCTCAGGGTTGATTCTCTCTTTCAGAAAGAAATTTCCCATGTCCCTCCTCCTCCTTTCCATGCACAAAAAGGATACATAAAACCTTTTTTTTTTTTCCTAAGAGCTCAGCCAACATCTAAACTGTATGCATTCAGTCATTCACACACAAGACTTTCCATTCTGGAGCCAGACTGCTTTTATTTACACCTCAGCTACTTACACTACATCTCAGTCTCCTCACTGGCTGTCTGACCTTGGGCAAGTTGCTTAACTATTGTACACATCCATCACTTTAATGTTTCATAAAATAGTTCCCACTTTTTAAGTTTGTTGGAGAAATTAGGGTATAAATTTATCACAGTGTCTAGCAACTTAAAATGTTCATCAGTGTTACAATTTTGTTGCTGTTACTCTCACACACTGGTTACATAGCCCAGGCAGCGGGCATAGGAAGACGCATCAGTCTGTGTAGCTAAATGTCTCAGACCAGTGGGGAAGATGGGCTACAGCCCCACTGTTCCTCATCAGCTTGACACATGCTGTGCAGTAAGGGTGTGTGGGAAGTAGTGGGAACCCAGAGAGGGGGTGGCTATGCATATTAATAGGCTGCGTTAGCTTTTCTAGGTGAAAAAGAAGGAAAGGACGACAGCAGACAGAGAAAACTTTCCGGGCACCCCGTGTGGAGGCTGAGGGGTAGAAGGAGCTGAAGGAGGCATGTGGTCTTGGTGGAGATGAAAGTGGGAGGGACGATGGTGCCCAGGGCTCTCTGGATGTAGGAGTCTGGGTCATTCCCAAGGTGAAGAGAAGCATCACCTCCCAGCAGTAAACACCAGGCTGGCTGCTGGACCTAGAGCCAGGCATCTGCCAGCAAGGCCTGGGACAGCTCATTAGTTCTGTCTCAATTCAGCAACTTTATGGCTTAAGTAAGCTGTTATGGCCTGGCCTGGAACATCCAGACCATTTACAGCGCTGTTTCCAGTCGGGAAATACTGCTTTTAATTTCAAACAGCTGACAGGCAAACAAACTTTTGGGAAACAGTTTGTTCATAAAATGAAGTTCTCTTGAAGTGTATGTGGTCATGAACCTGGTTCTACTTAGAAAGAAGAGAAAAGAAACTCAGGTCATGATTGCTGAACAGTTAATAACAAACCAAGTGATGCTGCCTCATTCTAAAGAGATAAATCAGTCAGAACCCTTGGTCTAAAACGCGTGTTAGGGCCAGAGATACACCTCAGGGGCACAGCCCCTGCCTGTCAAGTGTGAGGGCCTGAGTTCGATCCCCAGTACCAAAAATAAGTAAATAAATAAATGCACATTATTAGATTCATTTATACCTGTTATCCTTAAATTGTGAGAGTGGCATGGACTGGTCATTCATTCTGAGAGCTGTCCATTCAACATGGATCAAACTCGTGTACCGGGCATTCTGCCAAGCCTTTTGTGCAGTGTCGAGTCTCTATAAGCCTCTAAAGTTGTTATTCTCTTTTCAGGCGAGGATATTGAAGCCCAAAGGGTTACGTGATTTTGCCAGCGTCACAATTGTCCAGTACCAGAACCAGAGGTGGAATTTGGATCTGTCTGACCTTAAATCAGGTAGCTGAATCACTGCCTGGATGTCTAGGTAGATCTACCAACAGTTACACCATTTTTATTTGGTCTTCAGGCTTTAGAAGCAAACCCCTCTGGCTGAGCATCTGGCTCATGTGACAGGGGCATTGGATATGTCCTGCTTGTCTTTACTGCCCCCTTCCTATTCACATCAATCTTGTTCAGATACTGCAGCATAGCGATATTTTCTCTGTACTCTCCAAGTGTATCATTTAATATACTTGAAATCTCATAATACCGGTCAGTCATAAGTAAACATGCACATCCATTAGTTATAGAATGGTAAACTGAACTAGATAAGGGATGAATGGTAAGTTCTGACATGTAGCAGTGGTGGGAGGTATCAATTAAGCCCATAAAAGTTCCCCAGAGCTGCGAGTCAACAGAAAGACATTTCCTACATGCAGTGACATCCAGGGCGCTAAGATCTCAGGGTGCATGTTTGACTTCAGAACTCCATTCTTTCCTTTTTCCGCTCACCGCATGATTGTAAACATGTAGTCATATTTACGAGTTCTTAGTCTCCTCCTGGGGATCCTTTGGTAATACATAGCAGAACCATGAACAATGTGATGTCTAAGTCAGAATAACACTCCACACCCAATTAGCCTGAGCTAAATTCAGGAATCTATCCAGTTTGACTCAGGACTACGAAGTGGGGACATCAAGGCCAAGAGAAACCCTGCCAAGGAAGAAACAAGTTAGGAGATAAAGAACGTGCACGCTTCCTTGTGTCCCTCCCCTGTGGGACATTCCCTACATAGGTACAAACTGATAGCCACAGGCTTATACATAAATACAATGCACACAACAACATATTTGTGTGTCTGTATCTGTGACCTCACATTTACTATTTGCTGGACATTGTCCTAAGTGGTATGAACCTCAACTGCATGCTCTGATGTGGGACGTGTCCCCACTCCCACATTCCCCCCGAGGCAAGTGAGACAGAGGCAAATTGCCCAAGGACATCTGGAAAGTAGGGAGGTAGGGTTGAGTCTAACTTGCTGTTAACCATCATCACATTCCTGTGAGAAAGACTAACTGTTAGTGTCTGTTGCAAGCGAGTTATGACCCAATCATTTCAGCGTCCTTATTTCCAAAATTAGACCCCTTCCCTATCCGGTCTGATGGAGTCTCCATGAGTAAACTTGGATGAAGCTGATAGCCCCAAGGTCGATGATGCCAGGGAAGACCTCTGGCCCAGATCATCTTCAGCACATTTTTAAGGATAGTGCTCAGGTTCTCATCGTGCTAACCTCAGTTCTGTGCTGGAAATCTCCCTCTTGCTTGTTTTTTTCCACCTGAAAATACCGAAGAACAAGTGCTATAAAACTGATCACCAAATTAAAGAAATATCACAGAATAAAGGCATCAAATTCTGCCAGCTGCTTACACTGATACAGAATTCCACCCACATAATGCCCAGAGGAAAGCGGACACCCTGACAACAACAAGCACATGCTTTGTTTCTTGGTTTCTACTTTTGTATATGCCTCTTCCCTCCCCTGCCTCCTTCAGATCTCTCAATTTTCTGGAATTCCCAACTCCCCCCTCACCTCCTTCTTCCCTTTCTCCGGGACCCGTGTGACCACAGATTCACAGGCCGTGGTGTGCCTAAAGATCCACTGATGTAGAACTTTTTTATGGTACAGAATCTACAGAAGAGATGAGTGAGAGAAAAGCGAGTAAGAAAGAGCAAGCCTCTTTTCAACATCTTGTAGCAACAGATAAAGCCTTCAGAAGAGTCTGAACTCCAGCTGCATCTCTTATGGCCTGGCCGGGCCTAGAACATCTCTTCCAGTGATGTCCACTCCATCTTAGCCTTGGTATCTGCATTTTCAAAATGAAAACGATAATTCCTAGCCTACCACCTTGCATTCAATGGCATAACTGACCTGGGTATGTAATACTTGTTGTTTTTAGGAACATTGACACTTTTAAAGGCAGAACATTTACTCAAAGGAGAAGCTTCACTCCAGGAAGCAAAGTAAGAAGCCGAGTTTGGGTCCTTTCTACAAAAGGGTGGAAGAAGAGAGGATTCGTAGCCAGCATAGAAGAAAAGGCAGGGAGTTCTAGCACCAAGGAGTCTCTGGGTTCCCCAGCCTGTGTCACACACTGGCTGGCCTTTAAGTAGAGTGATGCTTTTGGAGGACATCAGATGTAAGCATCTGTCTGCTGAGAGATAAGAGTTTCCAGTGAGAAACTTACTTTTCCCTTAGGGCTGGATAAAGGAAACTTAAACTGAGTCAGGTGGCCCCCATTTCAGAGACAGACTCTGCTCCAAGACACATATTTATCCACCCCATTTAGCAGCTGAGCCAATGCCAGAGCTGAGGTTCCTAATTCAACCCTGGTTCAGGACCTCTCCATCCTGTGTCATGTGCAATGCCTTGCGAAAACAGCAGGCTTGGCAGGATGGGTGAAATGGGGTCGCAGCAGGCTGTACGCATCTGCTTTTCCTTGCAACGTGAGGCTGAGGGTTAACACAGGCAGCATAATAGAAAACCCAAACCTGAGAGAGAAGGGATGAAGCAGATGCGAGCAGGTGCAGGGGAATCCATGCTACCGCAGGGCCTACATCATGAACACATAACAATCATGTGGGCGTCAACTTCAGCTCTGCTGCAGAACATCGCAATAAATTATTAAGAAAATGGCTTGTGCAAGTTGTGATGAAAAAAAGACCTATTTTTCCCAAGCACTTGAGTAAATTAGAGGCAGGGGCTTTCTACTTTTCACTCTGAATTTTGAAAGCAGCTTAAAATCAAATATGTAAGTTGTAGGTGTACTCCTCATTAATTCATAAATAAAAGAGAGGGAAGAACAAAATTTGTCTCTGAACAGGCATCTGTGAATAAAGTTAGCTGAAGTGGAGTAGCAATCTTGATATTTAACTATATACTTCCAACTGACTTCAATCTGGAAGATAAGTTTTACATTTTAATAGTAAGAATAATTCATTTCATGCGTTTCTTTCTTTATAGAGTAATATGTTTGCATTCTTAGATCTCTGATTTGAACTGCAGTTAGAACATAGATTTTTTGGTTTGGTTTTTCTGGTCTTGCTATGTAGTTCATAGCACTGGACTTACTATGTAGCCTAGGTTGACCTCTAACTCACAGCAATCCTCTTGCCTCAGTCTCCCAAGTGCTGTGATTATAGGCGTGCACCATCACACTTGGCTTAGATTTGTTTTGTTTAGTGTTTGTACCTGTTTTAACTTTAATTATATTTAAATGTACATTTAGTGCATAGAGTTTCCTGTCATTTTTAAAGGTCAATGTTGAAAATCTAGGAAACTTAAAAGAGAATTTCAGATTTTTGCTTTTGGAGAGAAACTAAAAAGATCAGCAAGTTTCAGGCCCAGGATCCCAAACGGCAATGAATTAACTGCAGTAAGGAGTTTTCCCTATAAGTGGGTGACAGATGTCATACTGCTGGGGGTCCTGCACGCCTGTGGTTCTGAGTCTTCCTCTCTGCCTGCCCTGTGCTTCTTCCGACATGACCTTTCTCTGCCCGGCCATGAATCTGCCCAGATTTGAAACCTTCCTAGATCCTCCCTCTTCCTTCCCCCAAGAAATCTTAGTTATATCATCTTTTCCAGCCATTTTCTACTTGCTGAATTTAAACCTTGGCACAAAAATGCCAGGAAGACAGAAGGTGCTTTGCTGAATTACGTTATAGAACTTCTCACACAATTACTTTGGCTTTGTGTAAGGTTCTCACTTCATGTTTAGCAAGCAGTTGAATGTTCAGTGTCCCCAAAGAAAAGACAGCTCGCAAGGTCTCTCTCTTTCACTTCTGTGTCTCTTCAGTTCACCACCTTTTAGAAAAATGAAAGAGACACATGTAACATTGCTCATCTATTAAGGTTAAAAAAATGAACAAGTACCCAATGACTCTTTTGGGAATATAAATGATGTCATAAGTTTCACAAATATTATTATTTATGTGGGAAAATGTGAGGCCTGCCTATGAGCCCTGCACAGAAAAGAATTTGGCCAATATCAATTGATTGGTGACGATGTTGGATGAAGACATCCAATGACCTGCAAAGAAGGGAGGGAGATCTCCCAGAAGAAGGAAGTGAGGCTTAATTCCCACTAGGGCTGCTTGTTATTTCCTGTAGACACAAAGGAATATAGATGTTCTCCCTTTGGGTCTGTGCTAGCAAATGCTTTAAAATTAGAGGATATGCTGAGCATAAAAACCTGGACGTTCTCCTCACAATCTCTGTACCCACACCCACTGATGCCCTGCCACAGCTTCTCAGAAGCACAAACATAAAGCTGTCCTTCAAACTGCCAAAGACTCCCAGGATGAACAAAAATTGAAACACGGAAGTTCCTAGGTTCTCCAGGGAAGTCACCCCTCTCTTGGGTCTTCTTCTCTTAAAGTGGGTGATCCCATCATGATTTTGGATCCAAACTTGTAATATGAACAGATTAGAGAACTGCTAAGCCCATGGAACCTGTAAGCAGAGAAGAATAGCATTTTCTCAAGACAGCAGATAGGAAGGTCTGGGTTATGCTGGACAGGTCTGTTCTTTATCCTGAGCTACCTGTGCTATGTCCTGGGAACTCCACACAAATAACCTGTGACCACAAATTCTGTTGCCACCCGAGTTCTCTGGTTCAGCAATACAGGAACCAGTGGAAACCCAGGAGCGAGAGGCAAAGAGGACCTGCGTACTTACTGCCAACCTTTCTCCTTGCCAGGTTGCTGTGGGTTGGCTGTTTTTCCCAAGGCCGTTGGCGTCCTTCTCCAAACAGTTATTGTATCTAGGTGCCCATGCAAGGCTGTGTTTTTCCAAGGCCTTGGGTCCCACTGTAAACTGAACCTCCACTTTGCAAATACTTTCTTTGTTGACTTCTCCTCAGATCACCCTGTGGGAATGTGGAGGCTCTTTTCTCCCAGGACTCAACAATACATCTGTGCACCTGCTCACACACGAGCGGCTCGGTCCACACTGGTGATAGTCCTGCCTCTGTAACTGTGCTTATTTTTATAAAGCTGAGCCTTAGGGAGCCCTGTTTACTATTTGGGGAAGGAAATAGCTTACAAAAACGTGATTCTACACCTATATTTACAAATGGTTTGGGTTCAAGAGGTATGTATGAAATCAAATACCCACTGTATGAAAACAATTTTCATCTAGCTAGATCTACCTCATAAACTGAAATAAAATTTGGAAAAGAATCGAAGGCCCTGGGGTCATCAATCAGTCTTGACTCCTGGAAAATGGCTATCAACTGAGCATCTGAAAAAAGAAATCTCGTTCCAATAATCAGTCAGCAGGCTTGTTGTGATTCTCAGCAGCACCTGGGATCACCGGAGAAATGCACAGGCATGCTGGAGGTAGAAGAGAGTACTTGCTTATTGTGTTTAAGGACCTGGATTTGATACCCAGCAAAGTACAAGAAAAGGAAGGCAGGGAGGAAGAAGAAAGGAAGGAAATTGTGCAGCCCTCTTTGCATTCCTGTAGAAACAGAAATTCGGGGATTCCGATAGCACTCTGGAGCATTGTGACCCCTGAGCCTGAGTCAGTACAAGTAAGGACAAGCCAACCTTCAGGAGCGTAGATGAGCACATGGCATCAGATGGCCTCACAAGCAGTAAATAATTGAAGAACAAGGGAATCCAGAAACAAAGAGGTTTGCTTTGCGGGACAATTTCATTAGGAAACAAGCCTGGCACTCCTGACTAGAGCTCAGAGCAATACCCCAGTCTCTGTGTGGTATGTGATGAGTATGGCATACGTATAACCAAGGCAGCATCACGTTACTAAAATAGCTGAGGGTTAACATGATGAAGAAGCAGAAGCCAGAAGCAGTGTGCACTGGGATAAGAAATGTGAGACTCCTATGAAACCTGGGGTCCTCCTCCATGTAGGTGTCTAAAATAACTCCCCCACCCCAATTACCAGAACTAGAAGGCAGAATGAGAACTAGACAAGCATTTTGAGTGATTGCATCTTTGGGATGTGAGTGTTTGCCTGGAATTTCTACATCTTCAGCACTTCCAATTAAAACTAGCCCTGAGAGACACATTAGTGATGATGAAAAACATTGGCTGTAGGAAGAAGGGTAGGCACAGTTACTCCAACTGGAGGCAGGCTTGATCACCGCCCCTTCACACCAATCCCTGGCTAGACAGCCGCCTCCCTGTTTTAATTCGTTTTTCAAACAAACTTATGTAAATTGATGTGTGGTTTTCAATCTTCAGCGTGTATTAGACTGACTAATAGAGATGCTACTTTGCATTTTATTCTCTGTCTTTTCTTCATGTTTTGTTCCTAGAAGCAGAACAGAATCCTGGTATATTCCTGCTTCCATGGATTTAGACAAGCTGAGAAGCTTCTGGAAGGCAGCATCTGTGGTGATATCCCAGGAAAATGAAGATCACAGAAAATCAAAGAAAGATAGATGGGGGCAGTGGGCAGAGCTTTCATGGGCAACAAGAAGAGAAGAGAAATGTCCAAGGGTGGGAATGTGGTGGAGTCAAGGGAGCCAAAGGGGTGGGACCCTCGGGGAAGCCACAGGTACACTCAATCTCCACTGACTGCACCTTCATACGACTTAGGTGACCTTCAGGGAGTCCTGTGTTCCCATATATATTCAAAAAGCACAGCCCTGAAAAGGAAACTTTTTTTCAGAGCTTCAGATAAATCACAGTCTCTTCAGAGTCATAGTGGTCACTTGTTAGGAAGTCAGAATGCTGAGGTCCACCAAACCACTTGCTTCACTAGGAGCTCTGGGAAGGGCTGAAGCTTGCAACCCTATGATGGATGTTTCCAATGAAGGTGGTTTCTAGAATGCTGCTTCTAAACATTAGAAAAGGTGAAGCAAAATCTGCATTGCTTTGCTCATGCCTGTAGGGAGGTCTTTTTCTTCAAAAAGCATAAGATGTTCAGTTCCTAAAAATAAATTAATCCTGCTTCTTTGCATCTTTAGTGCCAGCCACTCAGCAACCTAGAAGCAAAGCTGAACAAACTACTTCTGTTACTCCTAGAATCCACAATTTCCTCTTTCTATTTTTTATTACAGAAAAATTTATAGCTAGTTAAAATAAAGTAGGTCCATCAGTTTTATGGCACATACAAATCATACATCAATGACATAATGTCCTGACAAATAACGTTGTTACTTCATCTGAGTTATTAATTTTTCCTGTCAAAGTGGGTTTCTACAGTATACTCTTGAAACTGTAAAATTACATGGGAACAATATTGGGATGAGTCATTTTAAAACATGCCATTTTGCTTACTAGATATGAATCCACACCTCATTTGGCCTGTGGACACTTGGTGTATAATGTAAAAGCAATCACCAAAAGCTTTGGGGTTGTGTCATCTTCATGTAATGATATTTGTCTCAGGAAAGGTCACTGTGACCCTGATTGGGTTAATAACATCCCTTAGTTATTGCAGACTGATCAGATCTGCAATCTCTCAAACGAATGTATGGTGAAGACTAAATAAAAGAAGAAAATGGAATTATTTCAGGGCTCCAGGAGGATCAAAACCCTCTCACAGAATTCAAGATTCTGTCAGGGCTAAGAACAAAACCTTCTCTGGGAGGCCTGTATTTATTTAGTTATCAGAAAAAGGGAGGGGAGTACTCAAGAAGAGCAGAACCACTCGAGAACTTCTCCAAGCGAGGTATTACATTAATCCACCCAAAGTGAGGTGCCTGAGGCTGCAGTCTTTATCTAGTCATGACTGGATCCAGGTGTCCTTGGCTGTGACCTTGTCTTATCCTTTGAGGCTTTCCAGCTTCATCTGTCATTACAGGACTCAGTAGAGACTGACAGAGGTTTGCTTACTATGAGACCACCACCCATCTCCAGACAAGGAGCCTAGGCCTTGGACAGATTCACAAGTAAATATGAAAAGCCCATTAGTTAATTTAAGTCCTGCTCAGGGCTGCTTCATAGTGGTCTCCATCAACCCCATGGTTCAATTCTACATGAATTACAAAGCCAAAAGTATTGACTACATAGTCTGTATAAATAGGTTATCAACCTGAGAGTTATCTTTTCAAAGTTTCTGAATGAGCATCAGACAACAATGGGAAGTTTAATAAGCATACTTGAGAAGTTTGGTATTTTATTTATGATAAGCATGGCAAAGTTTGTACACATGAAGGCATGATCCCTTTCCTTCTGATGGTTAATGTTTAATGTGCTTTCTTCCAGTGTTTTTGTTTTGTTTTGTTTTGTTTTTGAGACAGGGTCTCTCTGTGTAATGTAGGCTGATCTCAAACTCATGCCAGTTCTCCTGCATTAGTCTCCCAAGGGCTAATGACAGGTATGTGTCAACACATTGAGCCCAGGTTTTTTTTCCTAAATACATGCATATATATTTCTTACCAGATCAGTGTGATGCTATAAATGAAGATACTACTTCTACGCATCCTGTGCATATGAATTCTGTGCAAATATGTGCCCCCTTTAATTCATTTTATAATTGTGAAATTTTTGTCATTGCAAATACGTCTACATTGCTATATGATATCCAAAGGAGAATCTTGGGTCCTCCATTAAGCAATAAAATATCCATTAAGGACCAATTAGGAAAATTAACTTGTCTCCTGGGAATTCTTTCCCATAGAAGGGACCACAAACATAAACCTACAAGGTCGGGTAGACAATGTCAATTGAGAAAGTTTAGTTCAAGAAACATGAATTCTTTCCATTTTTAAAAAGCCACATGGCCTTGTCAAGTGTGTATTCCATTTGCTTACCTTTTATGGAAATAATGTAAAACTTCACGTTCCTCAGTGAGGAGAAATGCAGGAGGCCCAGCCTGATAATCAATAGGAACTGAAAACTGAGCGGAGCAACGGAACGAGAGAGCAGCGGGGACTTGACAACTTAGTGAATTTCTCACCTACAGAGCATAGTCGTCGTATGTGAATGCTGCTCATGTCTAGATTACAGTATTATCAGGAAAATGTAAGCACATTCATTTTGTGAAATCATCTTATTTTTAAGTGCTCGGAACAAACTTTCTAAGAATTAGACACCATTCTGGCTGAATCTATCATCTGACAGTTTGCAACTTCTTGTGGTGGTTGGAAACTAAATCTCAGACCACAGGCAATGAAATCCCTCTACCTGAGGACCAAGGTCAATGACACACCATCTGGCTGAGCCGAGATTCTCCTTGTTTCAGCACTGGACGTTCTGTTTCTCAGGGAAACTCTCAATCCTGAGCAAACCAACAGTGTCAATCACCCTCAATCCACATTCATCTGACTCTAACTTATCTTGACCTTCAGTCTAGACAGACACACACACACACACACACATCTCACAAGCTTTTGTTTCCAGATTTCTAACAAAGTGTTGATTTTTCTGAACTGTTTTCCTTTTATTTTTGACTTAACAATGGTTTCTCAGCAGATAAAGAGGTTCAAAGATTTGGATGGCGGACAGATGTGACATTATATTTCTTGATCCATGTCATCAGCTGCTCCTACAAGTCACAATGAGTAGTATATGGCAAAACTAGTTATGAAACTCTATGGCATATAACAAAACTGCAGTCTGATACTGACAACACTCGTTTAGTAAATCTTCTATCCAAAAGGCCAGGAATTACAAAAGGATTACAGAAGCAAGAAAATCATTTAACATCTAACATAGGTTGAGCTAAATCAGAGTACTAATCCGTGAAAAGGGATGGGGGTCTACTGTAACTAAGTCAATGACATGGCTGAGGATGCAAGAAAATCCATCTTCTTATAAACAGAGACTTGCCCCTACCAATCACTTTTCTGAGATACTGTGGCTGTCTGCAGAGTCTTGGGAGTGCCACAGCTGGAAAACTCAATCTTACCGATGGCCTCCTTTGCACTGGAATTCTGTATGGGATTTGGGCACCTACAACTAGATACACTCACATAAGATTTGATTCATGACTGAGTCACCTCGGCAGAAGAGCGGGAACAGGCATTCACTCTGCTGATGCTGATGGCTGCAAAGAACTATGAATCTACATCTGGCAGCTGAGACAGCAACTTCTTGATTCTATGGATTCCTAATTAACTAGAGGTGACCTTTAGTGGCCGGCTGTGCAGCATTATTTGAGGCTTATTCCTGAAAATTCAGCCTAGACCTTTTTCCTCAGCTCTCCCAATATTTGTGAATTATATTGACTCCCTAGTAAATTCCTTCCTGCTTATGATAGCTGGAAAAGATTCTGTTCTCCACAGTAAGAATGCTGATTAATCATTGAAATGCCTGTGTTAGGCTTTCTTGACACCTATAAATTAAAAAATGATTATAAGAATAGTGTATAGTCTTAAATCTCTTCTGTTAGTCCCTACTCCACCTAAGAAGAGAAGGTAAACAAGGAAAGTAAAAGGCTATATGGTTGAAAATGGTAACACTTGACCTGTTGGATAACCAATGATCACTCCAAATTTTCAGATTTTTCTGCATAAGAATTATTAGTTTAGTGACTTTCCTCTAGCCTATAAATTTTAAGAACCAGGACCATATTCCTTGAGCCAACCCTCTATAAATGACACTTAATGTACTTCTGGCTTATAAACAGAGTACAAATAACGTGTGACTATCTAAAGCCTTAGAAGAAGATAATGAACATTTTGAGCTATGGTGTGTATTATTTCAGTAATGTCAATAGTTATCACAGAGCAACTACGAGGACTAGTCACTTTACACCTATTATCTCACCTCCTCAGTATGTAGGTTTTAGTAACTTCATTTCACACATAAAGAAACTGAGTTTGGAAGAAGTCGAGGAAAAGTCATCACCAGTTTTTGGATTTTTATTCAAACCCAGGAACCCTGATTTGAAACATGAAGTTTTATCATGCCTCACATGTTCAATTGTATGTGTTCAGTGTACCCATAAGCAACCATGAATCCCCTTACAGTGGTTTAAGCATCCAGGAAACCCATAGCATCTACAGATCTTCTCTCCATCCTACAAAGTCCTTTCAGAGTGATTCCTGGCATTGGTCTACATCTGTGTATGATAATACTCCTTCACTGGAGTGTGTCTCTTTCTAACACACAGCACCATGCCTGAAGAGCGGGAGAAAAACCCATGCATGCTCTACTAAAGGCTCAGAGACAGGTAGCTTTACCCTGAGGATGCCTGAGTATTTTGCTTACCAAATTCTGAAGACACCAGCAGTAATTTTCCAGTTAGGACTTGGTCCAGAGAAAACTTATTCTGCTCAAGGGTTGTTTCTATAGTAACAGTCATACTCACCTTGAGAGCGCTTTCAATCTCCACTTCAAACCCTCTTTTAAAAACCAATCCGACCCAAAGGAATTTGGGTTTGTCACATTATTATTCATTCATATACTCACTCATTCAGTTGACAAACATCGCTATAACCTTAATGATGTGTTTAGATCCTAGAGTAGGAGCTCCATCATAATGTCTTGAATTTTCATCTTGCCAATTATCACAGCAAAACTAGGAAGGTTGGAACATGTTACTTGATGGTAAACGCATTTATGGGCATCTCCTCTTTGGAGCCCTGAGTCCAGTTTGCATGTGGTTCATTCTTGGATTAGAAACATTTGAATTAAGCTTAGTCATAGAAATACATATCTTTCCAACTGTCTACAACTCATCACCATCCTAACTGATACAAGCATCCCTTGGCTACATATAAAGTCACACTAATTAAATAACACACTCACATGATCTGACATAAGATCTACTATTTCAAGCGTAATATAATCTTTAACATTTCTGAGGCTTCTTAAATCCTGATGCCAGTTTTATTAACAAAATATTATTCCCCCTTCTGCTCTGTTCATCAAAGTATAGGCATTGATACAAAGAAGAAAATACCAACTTCTAGCAGATTTTAAATGATGTATTATTTTTCTCTAGCCATTTTATTTTACTTCATTTTTTGTTTTTTGCGTGTTTTTGAGACAGGACCTCACTATGCAGGTCAGGCCGGCATTGAGCTCACTTTGTAGCCCAGGCTAGTCTTGAACTCACAATAATCCTCCTGCCTCAGCCTCCCAAGTGCTAGGATTACAGGGGTGTGCCACCACACCTGGCCCTATGGCCATGTTAAACAAAGACCACATTCACCTGACATTCCCACCTAGCCATCCCCCGCAGACGGAAATATACACTCCCACTAATAGTTTATTTTTGCAGATTCAGATCCAGGTGGAGAATAAACTCAAGCAAAAGATCAAACCTCTTTACAGCCATTCCTTCAAGGAAATGTCACTGCAGTTCAATATCTATTAGAAAGGCTATTCTCACCCATGAAAACTTAGCTTTGGGCTGAAATATGGCATGTGAGTTTCTAGCCCATAAGTACTTTAAAATGAGAAAACTCAATTATGTTCTAAATTAAATGGCTGTTAAGTGGCAGAGAATTGGATTTTGATGTTTTTAAACTCTTGCCAAAAGCTTAAGAGGAAATTTGATGTTTAAAAATATAATGAAAATATAGTGTAGCAACAAGAGTCAAGTAAGAAATCAAGATATCAACTCAAATCCAGCTTCTCTCCTTACCTACCACCACGTCCTTCATTACAGGAGATATTTTATAATACTTCTGGGCTGGTATTTCTGCCAATGGATGACTATGATATTTACCTTTTCCTAGTAGGTATCAGGAAGTCAATACAATGATTTTACTTTTTTTTAGTTTCAAATGATGCAGTCTTCCAAGGTAGGAGGCCTGCAGAAACTCTCCTCCTGTCTCAGGTTCTCTGTGATAACAGAGCACAAGCCCAGCCAGCCTAACAGGAAACAGAAATAACTTGTGCCACTCATGCGCCAATAAGGTTTGAGTCAGAGAGCTTCTTCCCTTTACTAATTCCTAGCAGAGAAGTGTCCAGGCCTCAGAAAGAGTAAAGAAATTTAGGAAATTGGCTGACCTGGGTGTGAAATTTATTGCCCACTTTCTAGATGTATAGACATCTTCTTCCTAATGAAATGAAAATTCTGGGCTGGGGATACAGCTCAGTGGCACAAGCACCTGCCTGGCAAGTGCAAGGTCCTGAGTTCAGATTTTGGTATCAAAAAAAAAAAAAGGATCTGAAATGAGAATTGCTAATAGCGAAGGATGAATGCCAGAATGGGTGTAAAGTGGCTGGTGCACAGCACACAACAAAGGTGGAAGGGAGAGCCCAGGCCAAGGGGGACCCCAGGCCAGAACCATGCCCTGGCACCCTTGATAGTCTCCCCTGCTGCTGAGAAGGGGGGCTTTCCACCCAGAAAGTTCAAGCAAGTTGGTGACCTTTTTCACCATCATGCAGAAGGGCTAAAGATTGTATTTGGATTGAGCAAATGGACTCAGACATTGCTTTGGAGATGATACTCCAGAAATGAAGGGTATTTTAATATCTTGGCAACAGAAGAGCATGGTTTCCCAAGCAGTGTGGCTTTTTTCTTCCTAAATAATTAGTTTTCATAATGATTTCTAATATGAATTTGCTGACTGAATGGAAATACAATGTGCAGTTTTGTACTGCTTATTAACACTCGAAGGAGCAATGATAGTCAAAGCTCAGAAAGCTTATTAAGACTAATACCCGAATGTGGTTAAATGCATTAAAAAGCCTTAGTAAAGAATATGCACTATTGATCCCATTCACAGTCTCCGCTTTTGCAGAAGGGCCATTAAAGTACAGCATGCTCTCAATGCAAATTAGTCCCCATTGTGCAGCGTTCCTCCATTTAAAATGAGGCAACCTAAAACTAAAGCTGAAAGATGCTGGAAATCACTGGATAATTATAGTCCACTTTAGTCTTCTCTTCGTGTTTTATATAATTTACTTACATAAGGTTGCAAATGTTTAGCATCTCATGTGCAAACAACAGCTTTCCACATTGGTTAACAAGGATACAATGTATACTTGTTACATATTTTTTTTTAAAAATGTGTTTTCCTCTTTAAGGCCCCAGTGTAGGTGAATAACAGACTCCAGGCCAAGTTAGACACAGATGAGTTTTCTCTTGCTGAATGCCCATGGTCCAACACTCTGCTGTATGAAGTGGTCACCTAAACCAGAGCCGACCTCTCTCTTGAAGTCATTACTTTTGTTTTGTTCCCCACTAGGCAGCCCCTCAGAAAGTTTCACCATTTTCTGCCAGAAATCACTAAGGTTTCTAGTTCCTCACTAGTTTTTTAATTAAGGGTACTATATTTACAACTATATAATTAACCATTATAAAAGGTACAACCTTTGGCATTTAGTACAATCACAACGTGCACAACCAACACTTCTGTTCAGGTTTCAAAACATTTTATCACCCCAAGGGGTTTCCCCTTGTACATATTAAGTGATCACCGCAAACTGCCCCCTCCACACATATCCCAGGCTCTGGTCTCTGGTAACCAAGAAGGTTTGATTACTTTTAAATTCTTTACAACAAATTATACTGAAATGTCTGGGAACTGAACAGTTCATAAATATGGAGATTCTCAGCTTTGCCCAAAGACTTCAGCGCAACTGGTCCTGGACAACATCTGTCCAAACCTCTCACCATACTGAGGAGCTTTCTCTACCCGTACTGGATATCTGCAGTCTCACAGAGTGTCTGAGACGTGAGGAAGGGAAGACCACTTAAAGATGCTTCCTCTGACAGAAGTTGTAAGACCACATGCACAGGAGGGCTGGGCTGGGTTGGGGGAGGGTTTGGTACAGGGAGGTGTGCAGGGAGGAAAACAGCTACTGAAGTGTCATGAAGGAAGGAAAGGAAGAAAGGAGAAAAATAGAGAGGGAGAAAGGAAGGGAGGGAGGAAGAGAGGAAAAAAGAGAGGGGCAGCATTCTGCGCACTTGTGCTCAGCTCGAGACACAGGCAGAACTGCTGCTCATGTTCTGGGGACAAAGAGAAGGAGTTGGTGCGCTGGGCTGATGGGGAGCAAGTTGTAACTTGACTGATGCCTGCAGCTCTCTCTGCAGTAAGTCGTGACTGCCGAGAGTGAGGGTGGGCGTGGGAGAGTGGGCGTGGCTCCTCAGCAGCGTGGCACAGGGAGGAAGGTGCAGAGAATGAGGGCAGGCTTTCTAGAGAAGCTGAGTGTGTTTGCAGGGCTGTGCCGCGGGCAGCCGAGGAAGTGACAGTCAGGAGTGTGTGGTGGTTCCTGTCCAGCTATTGTGCGCTCTTCTCAGAAGGCTCAGCCCTCTGATGCAGTCTGGGCAAAATAAGAATGAGGCTCATCTATGGGATAGATTGTGCCAGGATGAGGGAGGACCAAGGCGTGAAGACATTTGCAAGAGAAAAATCTCAGACTCTCTCAAGAAGACAAATAACAGAAGAAAAATTTTATTGTGGGTAAGAATGAGAGGAACTGATGAGGTGTTTCCTCCTCCTCATCTGTCCCCCTTTTACTACTTGCCACAAATATTTCTTTCATGCAAGGCAAATATTTAATAGCCTTTAAAGTGTATGCACCGTAAAAAGGGTATAGGAGAGCTAACACAATTACACAACAAGAACAAGAAAGGTACTTCAGCAAAATGAGTTTTTTGCTCACTAGCAAAGAAATTAAGGTTTATTTTAAAAATACAGCTACCAGAATGGAAGATGCAGACCTTATCTTTGACAAAGGGGCCAAACATGTTCACTGGAAGAAAGGTAGCCTCTAATAAATTGTGCTGGGAAAACTCACTCTCCACATGCTAAAGACTAAAACTAGACCCATGTCTATCATCATGCACTAAACTAAAGTCAAAATGGATGAAGATCTAAACACTAAAACAGAAACACTCCATCTACTAGAGGAGGAAGTAGGTAGAAACCTTGAAGACATAGAGGTAGGCAGAGAGTTTATGAACAAAACCCAAACTGCAGGGGATCAACAACCAGGACCTCATCTTATTAAAAAGACTTTGCACATCAAAAGAAATTACCGACAGAGTGAAAAGACAAGCCACAGAGTGGGAAAAAATTTTTCATCAATTGTCCCTCAGACAAAGGACTTCTATCCAGAACATTTAAGGAATTGAAAAAAATCAGGCCTCCCAAATTCAAAGACCCAATCCAAAAATGCGCATCTGAGATGAATATACACTTCTCAGATGAAGAAAAATAAATGACAAATAAATATATGAAAAAATGTTCAATATCATTGGTCACTCAAGAAATGCAAATTCAAACAACATTGCGATCCTATCTTACTCCGGTAAGAATGGCTATCACCAAGAAATCATCTATAACAAATGTTGTTGAGGCTGTGGAGAAAAAGGAACCCTTCTCCACAGTTAGTTCAGACTGGTGCAACCACTGTGGAAATCAGTATGGAGATTCCTCAAAAAGCTGTGGTTAGAGGTCCCATTTGACCCAGCTATTCCCCTCTGAGTAGCTTCTCAGAAGAATTAAAAACATCATACCACAGCAATATATGTGCACCCATGTTTATAGCAGCACAATTTGTCATAGACAAATCTTGGAAACAACACAAATGTCCATCAACTGAGGAATGGATAAAAAAGATGTAGTATTTTTATACAATGGAGTACTACTCAGTCATAAAGAAGGGTAAACTTGAAAATTTTATAGATAAATGGATGCGATTTGAGACCATATTCATTAGTGACATAAATCAGAGTAACGTGTAAACATCATATTGTCTTCCTGGTATGAGAAATTGAAAGAATAAATAAAGTCTAAAAGGTATAATCAATATTGTGAGATGGGATGAAATTGTTAAAAAGGAAAAAGGAATTGGGAGGAAGGGGAAGGGAAGGAAGGGAAAAGGGAGAGAAAATGCAAGTTAGTTATCCTGTTAGTGTCTCTTAATTCATAGAAAAGGACGACTCGCACTAGTATCAATTGGAGAATTTTTATGCCCATATCTCATACTCTGAGTAAGAATTTAAAGATAATAATGTGCAATGTGTTCAATATTGTTATTCTCTTATCATCTTGTTATGAAATTGTTTCAGCTTTTATCCATAAATTTTTTAAAAAATACAACTATCATCTTTTTCTTACGAAGGGGATCTGTTGATTTTATCTGCCCAGTTTTCCTTGTACCCTTTCTGTAACTGAGCTGCCTTCCCCACACATGTATTAGAAGAACCTGCCCAGGATCAAGTTTCTCCAGTTGTCTCCATTCATGGCACCGTTAGTGTCTCAGTAACTCTCCATGCCTCCAGGCTCGGAGAGAGATCTACCAATTCTGCTTATCAAGTAATTAAAGCAATCAATTTGCAAGTACTTATGTCCTAATAACATATTAACTATTTTAAAATTTATGCATTAGAGGTAAGACTCAGAAAGACAAGTGTTGCATGTTATCCCTGATATGTAGAATCCAAGGAGAAAAAGATAGCATGGAAGTAGTGGGGAGTGGATAAGAAGAAGGAGATGAGGAGGGGAGGGTCAGAGTTGGAACTGATATGACAAAAGGATGGTAATCCATGTATGAAACTGAGTAAAACATTTTAAATAGCCATTGTCTGAAAAAGGGAATAATTTCATAAGAATATCAGGTATGTTGCTTCCCTAATTAAAAAGCAATAATTTGAGTCAGATCAGAATTAGGTAAGTGTCACCAACTGGAGCACTGGCAATTACACTTAATTTCCCCATTCCCCCCAAAGCAAAGAAAGTGTAGCTTATTCACATAGGACAGGATCTTAAATGATTTCTCGGTTCATGAAACTCTGGAGGGAGAGAAAAGGGTTATAAAAAGACAGATTGATCTTCCAAGCCTTTGGTTTCCAGTGATCTGTTCCAAGATTAGGGAGCAATCTCAGCAATGAGTTCATATTGTTGTATGCTTTGTAAAATTTGTGAAAGTAATATATTTTTAGGTAGATTGTTAAGACTACCATGCCATCCATGTACAAATTTTCCCCCATTAGATTTTTGGACCCCACTGGAGTTGGAATGGCTATGGGCATGCTGGGGATCCTAGTAAAGGAAAGTTTGGTTGAGGATGTATTTATTTGGTTTTCCTGGGATATATTTACATGGCTTAAGGTCACTTCCATGTTGTTGTTCGTGTCAGTTGTGCTGGGGAAGGAATGGCTTATCTGCTGCCCACTGGGCTAACTCAACCAGCAGCATGACATGAGAGTGTAGAAACAGAAACCGCATCACTACACAAATATTCCTTATGGTGTCTGGCATTGTAAGTTGACCAGCAATAAAGGCGATAAAATGAAAACATGGGAAAAAATGGTGGCCCAGTGTTTGAAACACAAGGAGCCTGAAGCTGGTCTATGGAGAAACCTTCTAATCTCCAAATATTTAAAATTTTAAATTAGAGATTCATTTCTCATATCTAATCAAATTTGAACTTTTCTCTTGGTAGAACATTCTCGTGAATGTGTATGTGTATGTGTATGTGTATGTGTGTATGTGTGTCTTTTTGAGACAGGGTCTCTCTATGAAGTTCAGGCTGGCCTTGAGCTCATTTTGTAGCACAGGCTGGTCTTGAACTCTCAATGATCCTCATGCCTCAGCCTCCCGAGTGTGGGGATTACAGGTGTGCGCCACCACGCTTGGCTATAGCATACCTTAGATGATGGAGTACACATGATAGTAAATGGAACATATTTTTTTTTCTTCCCTTTTAAAAGTTATTCTATGTGCCAGGCATGGTGGTGCATGCCTGTAATCTCAGCTCTCGGGAGGCTAAGGCAGGAGGATCGTTGTGAGTTCGAAGCCAGTCTGGGCTACAGAGTTCAAGGCCAGCCTGAACTGCATAATGAGACTCTGTCTCAAAAAGACAAAAAGCAAACAAAAAAATAGTTATCCTATGCAATAACATTTATCAGATTTCCCCCTTTTACAGAGCATAACCCTTCAGCAACACCAGAGAAATATCTCCGCGAGGGGCTGATGGTTTCATTCATCTCACTTATCAATGAAAAATTTCAGTCAAATAACTAGAAGACTAAATTATCTTTCTCAGGTTCTTTTCACGAAAAAGGATTTAATTTCTTAAGTGTGTGTGTGTGTGTGTGTGTGTGTGTGTGTGTGTGTGTTTTTTGAGACAGGGCCTCACTATGTAGTTCACCCTGGCTTTGAAGTCCTGTGTAGCCACACTGGTCTTGAATGCACAGCAGTACATCCTCCTGCCTCAACTTCCAAAGTGCTGGAGTTACAAGTGTGTAGACACTCTATCTGATGAAAAATGAGTTTTAAACATTAACAGCTGAAGAGAAAAATTGAAATATATAAGGAAGAAAATATTATGGAGGTTCAGCAAACAGCTAATAATAAACATCATGTTGCTTTTCAGGATTATGCAATATCTGTGGTACTCATATATTTGAATTGTACTTTGTTGAGATTTCTGCTGGTAAACCTACCTTTGTTCATGTTCGTAGCCACTTTTTACGTTTTCATAAAGAAAATCTGCAAAATGATATAGCTGTTAGGTCCTGTACAACCTGGACCTATCCCTGAGGTCGAGCATCCCTTTAGAAAAATGTCTTTACTGCAATGTCCCCAAGAAGAGTCAGTGAAACTAAACCAGACACCTTAATCTCTGGAATGTTTCATCCCAAAGCAATGCAAACAGGTCGTGGAATGACTTTGCAGAGTTCACCACCCATGACATCATCAGTGGACGAGACCTATGCAAAGACCTCAGTGAAATGCAGAGCAGGGGCTACTGCTGGCAGCCAGACGCTTGGAGGACCCAGTACTCCAGAGGTATCTACATTTCCCTCACTTCCTACAA